>JAAAKQ030303298.1:0-10132 GCA_010016005.3 Zanna intricata
CATAAACAAAAATCTACAGAATAATTTATCATAATCGAAAATACCTTTGACTCACTGGAAAACAATTCAAAATATACGAAAAATTTCTTACAATTTAAAAATTAAATTGTAAAAAATCCTGACGTGGCAGAAAAATATCTAGCTACATATTTGAAATCAGCATTACAAATACTATTATAAACATCTCATTTTATAAAAGCATCATTTGAAAAAAAATAAATAAATGCAGAGTAGTGCTATTATACATTTTATGTGTATATTAATAATGCAAGTTTCTGGTAATAATTATTACCAGAAAGATTACCTTGCAGTTGAAAGTATGTTTTCGCTAATATTCATAATCGGTACGTAAAAAACCATTTCTTTCCAGCGGGGATCAGTTCAACGTAAAAAATTTCAAAACGTAAATTGAGGCGACATTGCATAAATTTTATATTAATTTTTTCGCATTAACTTTGTTAGAAAATGCATTAAAAGCAAAATAGACAAGAACAATTTTTGTTGAATATTTTAGTTATGACAAAATTTATGTTTGATTATCGTTCTCATAAATTCATCCAAAAGCGTTTAATAAAATCGGTTCCAAAGGTAAGCGAATAAAACAAAAAAAAAAAAGAAACATCGAAAAAAATCAGTAAATTTTCTTTACTTCTCTTTAAAATTGCTATTTAAATAATAATGGAGTACGGTGAACAAGCAAGACTTCAGTTTTATTAACAGGTGATTATAGATAACGATTAGTGATCTAGCGAAATAATTGCCATAAGATCACCCGGTGGAAAACAATATTTTTACAGTATAGAAGGAAAATATTTACGGTCTACAAAACAAATAAATCTGATACAATCAACATCCAACAATCGAACAACTGTAAACAACAACGGTCGTTAAGAGATAAAAACACCTGCCAGATTATACGAACATACAACGTAAAAGTTATCATCCCCTTCTTTCAACCATTACTCTTGTCAACATTGATTGGAACTTCTTACAGTTCAGTTTCGCGGAAAATTACGTTGCCAATTTAGTCAAGCGAAACAAAGAATTCGGTTCGAAACAAGATTTTTCTTGCAGTGAACTACAAAAATAAGTAAAACAAGTAAAAAAGACACTCGAGAAAACTTTCAGAAATGACACCCGCTTTCAGAAAAAAATAAAACACGTCTAGAAGAACGTTACACTTTAGATCATCTACGAAGGAATGATTGCTTTTTCGCTGTATATAAACAGTACATCGCACAAGATTTTCCTCATCCTTAAGCGTAATAATTATGCGACACGATTCATTTCTTTTTAATGGCCAAAAAAACCAAATTTTAAGTTTTCTTAGATAAAGAATTTAATATTAAATACATAATAACAAAAAATTACGCAAAACTCACCTTAACCAATATTTTTTAGTAACTGTTGTGTGACAACAAATGGCGTCGTACTGATCCGCTATCCAAACTATTAATATAATATAAAACGCTGTAGTCGTGTCGTTAAAAAACTCAGACATTATTGCTTCCATACCTGAAAAAAATAAGCGAGTAAAATAATTTATTCTTTAACATTGATATAATTTTTTAAATAGTCACTAGGACCCATGCGTGCATCAATTCATCCATAAATTGTACTATGAATAATTATTAATAATAAAGTAACTTCCACGGAATAATTTGGTAAAAGTTACCTCAAACTATAAGTAATTTCGAACCCTACAGGGTTTTACCTGTTTCCTTTAGTCACTGATTTCACTACGATTTGCCCTTTAAAAGGACTTTTCTTTGAACGTTTAAGCGATATTAACTAGTTATTGTCAGAATTAATAAACAGCTACAGTACTTGAAAATATAAACAGTTATAAATATTAATTACCAATTATACAAAAATGATTAACAAAAATCTTAAATATTAATTACTATAATAAATGTTCGTATAACATCTTTTTTAGGATAAGAATTTTATAGTTGTATTAAGGAATAGGGTTGAGTCTAAATTACATCAAAAACTTCCCAGAAATGTTTTGCAAGTCAAAATGGTCCTGAAGCACACGAGTTCCCTCGAAGCAGATGACTTACAACATTAAGAGACATACACTTCTGACACATGAAGTTTTGAACAGATTGAGGAATTATACTTATTTACTTCCTTGTTCGGTTCATAACTATTAATCCAATCTAAATTTAAAGTAAGGGTAAATATATAAAATTTTAGGGGGGAAATTTTCCCACTAGTTCAAAATTAACTATGTTCATATTTTCATATGCGTGTTCGAACATGATGCATGTCATGTTCGAACACGCATATGATAAGTTTGAACATGTCGTACTTTCAGCAGCATAAAAGAGGCGTAAGAGATTGCAGAACGACAGTTCGTTTCGAATGCGAAGCGTGGTACCTTATATAAATGTTTAAATATTTAAGTATTGAAAATAATAACAATAATTGTGGATTCGGTTTTTTAGTGTGCAGTCAAACGGAATAACTTTTTTTTACAATTATATTCTTATGTCAAATGGATAAATTTGTGGAAAAACAAAGTGAGATAACTACATCCAGTGAATCGATTGATCAAAATACAGAATTGACACCGAAGGGGAAGACACACACCACATGACGTTTCCGGTAGCCACGCCACCCCCTCCGTACATAGTCCTGATGGCTTTACTCATTTTAAAAAAACCCCAGCGGTAGACATATTACAGTCTCGCCTCGGCCAGAAAAAACTAAAGAATTAACAAAAACAAAGAAACAAGAATAATAAAAACAAACGAGACAAAGAAAACAAATGAAACCCAGCCGGGACTAAACCCCCTACCGCTTTGCTTTCTTTTGCTAGACAAACTATGAATTCCTCAATCTATAGACCACTCAGCCTGGTTACCCCAGGTCTGACGCAAATTCAGCAAGGACCCAAGAATTCTAGTCGACAAATGACCTCGTAAACGCTTAATTTATTTGCACTACCACATGAAAAGCATCATCGAACACCCCGCACTGAAGGCATAAACTTGTATCAACCAGCTGCCGAATCCCACCAGCTTACCCCGAAAAGCACCGTGTTTCAAAAGAAATTATGTGACAAACTGTGGGCAAATCGAGGGACGCCCTAAAAGCAGCTAATATCTGGGAAGAGATCATGCGTACACTCCCGTCTTCTGACTCATGTCATCTAGTTTGCCGTAAATCGAATTCATGCTCATCGATTTCCCGGATCTTTTCGGAAGTCAACTCACCCAACTTCCTAGCAGCATAAGTTTCTTGACTTTCTACGCAAGAATATCGATTGGTTTCACTCCTCCAAACACCAAGATTGCCACTCGTGAAATAGTTCGGTAACCACCCGTTACCGTCAGAGATATTTAGTTGGGCCCTCAGTATAATAATCCGGTAACTTTGAAATTAGTTAGAAAGCATCTTACTTCGTAGCATTAAGTGTAGCTACAAAACTCCATGCAATCGCAGAAAACCTCGTATTGCCCGCTGCAATTGATAAGGTTAGTCTTTTAATAGGTGTGGAAGAGGCAAAAAAACTGAAAAAAAATTCCGCTTTCTAACGACACAGTATCAAGGCGAACTGGAAGACATGGCTGTTTGGGATCAGATAATTCAACAAGCGAGTTCAATTGAGATTTTTAATATTCAATTTCACGAATAAAACAGATGCGGCAAAAATTTCTCAGTTTCTATGTTTTGTGAGATATGAATGCGGAAGGGACGATCAGTCAAACAAAATGTGTTATTTTGCAAATAAATACCTGGTAATGCAACAGGATGTTTTTATGATATTATTTTACGAAGCTACTAAAAAATATAAAATAGACCGGAAAAAATGTATTGAAGTATGTAGTGATGGTGCAAAGGCGAATACAGGAAAGAACAGTGAATTTCTGAAAAAATTTAAAGATCGACTTAACCAAGTTAACTTTATTAAAAGTCGACCATTACAGAATAGGCTGTTGAATATGCTCAACTATGCAATAATAAGAACGAAAAAAAGTCTCTTCATTTCCAGTACAGAAGCCGCCAGATGGTCATCACAGGGGAAAGTGTCTTATCTCTGTGGAAAGGGGTTATCGTCTACGGTTGCTCTAAAAACTAAATATAGCAATTGCTTTTTTATCTGTTGCTTGTGTGTTTACAACATAGATTAACGTATGGAGAACTTTACTTTAAATTTACTGATGATACTTTGTTTTACTTTAAATGTAAAACAAACGCAACTATCTCATTAATTTATTTTTTTGTAAGTGTACTTATTATAAATGTAAGTAAGATGTTATAATACATGATTTTTTTTCGCATAAAATGTTTTCATTATTGTTTTTGTGTAAGCTAATTTCGCGACCCTCTTTCAAATCTACCGTGACTCCCAGGTTATGAAACGCCGGTCTAGCTCAATGAACCGGTCTGCTAAAGCATCACTAAAAATGGGAGACCGAATAAACCGTCATAGCTGAATATATTAGTCATTATGTTTATTATTAACACGCGATTAATACACTGAGATGTTTTTCCTGAACTACTAAACAATCCTATGTTTGACATTTGCGTCCCGATGTTTGGCGGCAAAGATAAAGCATACAATGGCCAAGCTAGATACTACCTCGATAAAACCTTTCCTAAACGGAAGCGGAAAATCAACTGAATACCCATCGCGTTCATCCGTTTATATTTCTCGTTCTGTGGAATCGTCAGAATGTATTTTTTTAAAAACACAAATGAACTAATCCACTCAAGCTGTCAGTTAAAAATTCAGTTGATTTTATAAATCAGGATATATCTTTATAGAGATAAATGAACAAGTATAATTCAATGAATGGTTAATGCTGCTAAGAATGCATCAAAGAGGCGTTAATAATCGAGGAAACATGACTTAAGAGCGGCTGGTATTTAGGCTACATTTAATGAGACAAAGTAAAAAATATTATTTAATCCATAACAAAAAATCTTTTTAAATAAATAAGAAAGACGTAGAGATAAGAAAATATGTTTTAATAATTTTTATTTATTATTCCTCACAATATGAAAAATAAAGCTATTATAACAACAAAAATTTATTTCTGGTTACGTTAGCTGTTACTGAAGAATCATTCTTTTATTCGGTGCACTTCAGAAAATTACAAAGAAAGAACCAACTGAGCAACAACAACCTGAGCCTAGAAATGAAAAGAGAAAAAAATATTGTCCCGGTATATATATATATATATATACTCGTATACCAGGACAGTCACTACACTATGATTGTCCCAGTTACTTTAATGTTTACCTTTTACCATTAAAAACATTATTGTAAATAATTGACAAGGTTTAAGCACCGTTAAATTTTTAAGAGAATCTTTCAACAATAAAAATATTGGTAAATCAAGTCAAAATTATAAACATAGAATCACTGTTACTATATATTAAATATGATCTGATTTTATGCAATAATTAATGAAAATTACAAGCTCACAGGCAATAAAATGAGGTGTTAATTACGGTATAATAAAAATAATTGGGTCCTTTTCTGTTTCCCCCCCCACATTTTTTTATCCAATTCACTCATATTTGCATGAAATTTAACTGTCAACGTCAATTTCGGTGGAGAAACGCATTTTTAATTGTAGAAATTAAGACTTTCGGTTGGAAAAACAGATACTACTTCGTTTCTCCCTCACCCCAAAAGTTTGCAAGTTCTTCACCTGGATATAACCCACAGTGCAGGAAATATTGATAATAATAAAAACCAGGTTGGAGATATAACCCAAAAATCCGATTTAACCATTTATATTACCATTTTTATAACATTTATTTATTTACTAAAGAAATAAGAAAACAAACATTTAGTAAAAGGTGAAAATCCTACGCAAATAATTCAGTTTCAAAGCAACTCGATCGCTCAATGTCTTTCAAAATTTGGTCGAAGTCCTCATCCCGGTATCTACTACTACTACATGAATTTACACAAATATGAATCAATCGCAGTACGGCGAATCTCTGATTCACGTTTGTTGGGTCTCTTCGCATTTTTCCAAAGGCTTTCAATCCGTTGGATTCAGCCGGCCTCCGTGGCGCGAGTGATAGCGTCTCGGCCTTTCATCCGGAGATCCCGGGTTTAAATCTCGGTTAGGCGTGGTATTTTATCAGATCATTCATTTCATCCTCTGAAGATATACCTAACGGTGGTTCCACAAGGTTAAACAAAAACAAGAACAAAATCCGTTGGATACGAGCACCAGTATCTAGGTCGACGAAATTCCGACTATGATCCACAGTGAAATGATTTTTTCAATAAGGAACCGGCACAAACTTCGCGCATACAGTTCTTCAAGTCGATAATGGCATCACAGCTCATTTCAAACTATCGTTCAACAAAACAGATGGTAGTATATGTCTGACACCAAGCATAAATGAATAAAATAATCCCCTCCAATGAATTTTGCTACCTTCCAACCAATCTTTCTACTCGGTACTTTCATTTTTTTACATACTCAACGCATTTTTTGCATGAATTACAATAGACATCTTGTGTTTCATCTTCTGTAGTTATTAATAAGTAATATTATGAATAAGTGATTATGAATAATTGATTCCTGTATCTTAAAGAAACCGGATCGCTTTTGCTTTCACATCCAGGTTTATAATAAGAGAAACGAATGTCACTTGAGACGACGTGATGTGGACTAATTGACAATGATATAAAAGATCTATGTTGTAATATTTCGAATAGTAATTATACAGTTATCCGTATTTACAAACAATGCCGATGTCTTTTCTGTGATCCCCCAAATATAAAAAATGGTTTCTCCATTCCAAAATAAAGTGAATATCATATTTTAAGCATTCCCAACCATTCGGAATGAAAAATATTTTTAAAAATTGGGAGGAACAACAGAAAAGTACCAAATAATTGTACGATAAAAAATAAATAATTCTACGATCAGGAAGAGATCTTAAGCAATAAAAATAACAATCTAGCAATATTGAAATATTAAAATAACTCGAATAGATTATTTCTCATAACTTTAGTTAGTTTATAAACAAGAAATCAGATTAGATGAAGAGAAAAAGTTAGAAAAAAAATTGCTTACATCTTCAATAGTTGTATATTTATCATGTAAACATGTGCGTGAACTCTTTTCGAAAAAACTACACACATAAATACTTATATGTATGATAACTATCCAACGTCAACATGTTAACTATTAAATAAAATTAGCACTACCTATCTATTTTGAAAGCTTTAAACATGTCTATTACTAATGGAAAGATCATTAGATCCAAATTCCCAGACTTTTTTCTATAAGCATTGGTAAAGAATCATTAAGTAAAATTTAATTATAAACCACGATCAGACGGCGTATTATGCCAGTCTGAAGGTTTTCTAACTTAAACATATATGAGAAAAAGTAGCAGCAGATTGCAGATAATTCAATAATGTTCATGTAATATTATTAATACAGCGACATTTTTCGCGGCTGTAACACAATTTCATTAACTGAAATAAAACTTTTTACGAATGTAATAGTATTAAATTTTCTGTCGCTACTTATAACAAACGTATCTCATTAAGCAACATAAAGGATTTAGCAATATTTAAGGAATTTTTAACAACAGCAACTAAAACGATTCCTGTAAAAGTTTCCTTTTTATCGTGCTTTTTTTAAGGACTTCCAAGACTTTAAATCTCACTGCAGAGTGTCTGGGCGTTCAATCAAAGTTCTTCTTATACTTTCGTAAAGTTCAATCCACAAGTGAAGCTAATTTTCTGTGATAATAAATAATTTGAGGCAAATAGGAAAATTTTTGTGAATTAAATGAAAATCTTGAATTTTATTCCTGTAATCTACTTTTCGTCAAAACTGTCAACTTTAGTTGTGTTTGAAGTGAGAGGTTGGATGAGAAATCGCATTTTCTTGAAATAACTAAAGTAACTAAAGGAACACCTGCTTTATGATGTTTCTTTTTGTAATTATTAAAAGAGCTTAAGCATTTTTTCTTGCATTTTATCGTATTTTCATTTACGAGTATATACAATTGTCCCACATAATCGCATACTCACATATTCGTACGTAACTTCTCGAGTTATTTTAATTTAATTTTTTTCATTTTAAATTTTCTGTTTAATAACAGATGATGCCATTCATGTAACCAACACTTCGGAATATTAACAACTGAAAATAAAAAGCTAGATGAACAATAAAAGTACTTAGGCGAAACTAACAAAGACAAAATAATTTACGTGGTAAGAAAATCACTACCAGCGGCAGATTATAATACTGAACGAACAGAAATGTATATTTTCCAGATCGACCAATTTCTAAACTAACTTAAGGAACTATCGAGAAGAACGTCGTTCTACAATACATTTGAAAAAATTATAGACAAGGAAACAATAGAATCATGGCAGGAAATCTGAGATGATACTGGTATTCCAAAAAGAGGTAAGTCATAGACCATACGCAAGTACCGACAGCCCAATGAAATTTCAATTTATTATGAATAAACATTATTGATAAAGGTCAATGCATCTTCCATGGGATTCGCGTGAATGATTTACGACACTATGATTTTTTTTTTTAGTCAAATAAAGAGAATTTTCTAGTAAGAATAGTCTTTGAATAAATTCAAGAGAAAATGCATAGAAGATTGAAAAACCATTTAGTAATAAGGATAGTCAAAATAAGGCATGAGTTCTTAAATAGAGTGTTGAAGCAGCAAACGTTATTTGCGGATACTTCGCTGAACAGACTGATATTTCTTACGGGAATTTATTTTTTAAAACCTGTGTAGGGAGAGAATTCAATAAGAAACGAGCGCGGGGCGAAACTTTACTTGTACAAAACTGTATCGGGGAATAATGGTTATTTTTAATCTACCCTAGCAGTTATGAATTTCGAATTCTGTTGACGCCCGTTCTGGGATCTAGTTATGTTCTTTTATTTTACGGATCCATCTACAACCAGTCAAATGGCTATGTATTACAGGGAAAGATATTTTAATAAAGAAAGACGACTACCTTTTTGGTCAATAGGCGAGATCGGGTAGGGGAAATTTGGAGTACGAGTGTCCTCCTCCGGAAAAAATAAGATAAAAAGATATCGAACAGATAAAATTAGGGTGGTCAAATATCTTAAAATTTAATTAGTGAATGTTAAAAATTATGAATTTTTAACTTGATAACCGAAAATAAAATTATAATTTCTGATGGAAAAATATCACCGGCGAAATACTCGTATGTTTGTGAAAGAAATCAAGTGAGTAATACGGAAACGTATTTCTCCCATGAACGCGTGTTATATGAAAAAGGGCTACTTGGCTGGCGGTTACTTTTTTTTTTTTACACACATACAAACGTAGTCAACATAACCTGACCGTCGGAAGATGATGACGATGGGAGGGAGGTATGGGTCTGTGAGATAAGGTATCCCTGCCGGTTCTCTACTATTATTAGACGCACTACAACATTTACACTATTTCACCTCACCACCCTTCCATTCGTTGTTAGCTATAAAACTACAAGCTTTTCTGATTTTCTTTATTTTTATCGCTTTCCAATAACAAAACATAATAACCAAGTCTACAATACCATCTAAAACATTACATTTATTATCGTACCGTATACGAGTGTGCATATAGTATAAAAAATATCTAATAAAGAATAATGTAGAAAATGTTTATAATTTATCGTAATGAATTTTACGGCAGTAGAAGACCTGTGAATTCTTTAATATTGTAATCATTTTACATATACTCCTGTATTTTTTTTTTAAATTTACTTCAAACGTATGCTGATGATAACGACTAGCTATCGAAAGAACAATATGTATATAAACCTGCATTAGAAATAAATAATTTGATTTTAATAATTTATATTTATTTAATGAAACAGGAAACAGCGTATTTAAAAAAAAGAAACAATTTTTTTACAATTTCGTTCTAAAGCTTTTTTTTAATAAGTTTTCTAAAAAAAAAAAAAAAAAAAAAAAGATGATGCAATGAAAATTACTGTTATACCTGAAGATTGCTATCATTCTACAAAGGAAATATGTCGTTTACTGCTTACAAAAATAGAATGAATGTCAAAACAGGATGATATGTATGAATGTGAATGAAGTGTAGTCTTGTACAATCTCAGGTCGACCACTCCTGAGAAGTGTGGTTA
>JAAAKQ030303320.1:0-10131 GCA_010016005.3 Zanna intricata
CAAATAACTTCCAGTAATGCCTTTTAAATTACTGTATTTTTTTTTATTACTTTACGTAATTTATTTCTTATCTCCACATACTTTCTTTACTCTTATTTCATGTATTTAATATTTCCAATCATTACTATGAACTTTGTAAGTATCAAACATAAATATACTAATATAGTTCTAATAATTAAAAATACAGGTTTATGATATTAATCTAAATTAGATGTTACTAAACATTTCTATCTGCCCAAGCAATTGCTTGGGCAGCTCCTTTTTTTATATGTAGAGCAGCACATCTGCATCATGATATAATGTATAAAATTTGAAACAATATGCCATTCTGAATAAAATAATCGTTTGTCTTTAAACTTCACTTTTCATTTATCCTACACAAAAATGTAACTATTGTTTATACTTCCTAATTCTCAATCTCATGAATAATTTAAGAATCATCTTAATCTTTACAGAAAAGGACCTCTTCTTTTAATGATCTGAACAGAAAGAAGTTTTGTCTTATAGTAAAAAGTTAAAGGTTTCTCTTGAACAAATCCAATTAACATAAAATTTTTTACTAAGAATAACCACACATTTTAAGTAGAATATGCATGAGCTATCTTATTGTTAAATATATCAACACTAATTTTGCTGCCAAATTTTGTAAATTTATATCGAAAGATTTCCATGAATTTCTTTAATTTAATTATGTAAAATGACAAAATAAGTATGAAGATTGAAGGGTTAAACAAAAACTGTCAGTTATTAATGGAAAAACCTAAAATTGATGCTTTCATAGCTAAATAATAAACGAGGATATGAACTGAATCTATTACTAAAGAAATCGATACTTACATATTAACGCCACCGCAGCTACATAAGCGAGGTTAATTAGTCGAGGTTAGCGAGCAAAAGTTAAGTTTGGTTGATTAATTTTCCATATTAACATATTTCACATATTAAAAATATATGCATTATAGCTTATAATTACAGATACCAATATAATATAATCAACCAAACTTAACTTACGCTCGCTAACCTCGACTAATTGATCTAATCGACTAATTAACCTCGCTTCTGTAGCTGTGGTGGTGTTAATACGTAAGTACCGAGAAATCTATCAGTTTTGTCTCATTTTAACATTTACTGGTACAAATAGAAATTATATGCAAATACATTTTGCATCAGTAACACAAATTAAAATTCACCTTTAAATTATAATCCATTATGTTTAATATTAATTTAGTGACGTATTTTGGTTCCACATAATGAAACTATTCTTTCAGAGAGAAAACACTATTAATCAGTTTTATTTTGGTAAAAAAATAAATTACATTAAATAAAATCTAAATTATTATTAAAGATTATACCTGATCTGTATCTGAATATACTTAACATCCCTGGTGGTAGACTTAAGATTAAAGATTATTTTGATTCATAATGTAACATTATAAAAATACATTTATTAGAGCATGTAAATAGTTTTTCTTGTCAGAGGAAAGTAAATAAAACCAAATTTAAATTATACGGCAAATAAATCAGGATTGCATTAAAGTTAAGAACAAAAATAACAGAGAAATCACTAAATCTGGATAGCATGAACATGTAATTACTTGTTAGCCACAACTATCAAACAAAAATATATTTTATTGTGAAACATATAGGTTTAGCATATCCTTATGAAGAAGCTGTTCAATGTAACTCACATCCAATAGTGTAGTATTATTTCACAGTTTCACATTGAATGATGGTTTATATTTGGTGATTTCAAATGAGGGCATCACATTATCAATTTTTTAGAGTTATATAATACAGCAACACTAAAACCAGGATAATAACTACATTATATTCAATTTATCCAATGTCTTATAAATAGAATCTACAGTTATATTCTAGAGTATAAACCTCTATAATTATCACCACTTTTTTTAACTTGCAATGCAAAAAAAAACCTGGTCATATTAAATATAGCACTTCGTTATGAAAACTTCGTGGATTCGCGTCAACACAGATTGTAAAATAACAAGAAATCACAACAATGACATGATTCAACATAACCATAAAATGTTATCCATCATCATAACCTAATTCAATGAAATTATCGTAATTCACTATAAAATAAACTTTGGTACAATTATTTAGTCCGCAATTAGTAATAATCAAATCAGTTAAACAAGGCCGATTCAGAAAACTCAAAACTGTAGTAGAAAAATACGTGATAGGACTAAAAATTGATTTTATTAGAATAAGAAAATGCTCTATATAGTTGAAATTCCTCAAAACAATTGAATAAATTAGTTTCTGTCACGGTTAGAAATATAACACTATTACCAAAAAAATCTTCGTAAGTAAAACAAAAAAATATCACGACACAAGAGAAAACCTAAAAAGGACACTACACACCAACTCACAGTAGACTACAAAAAGTGCAAAATTACATTTCAGGTCCATATTGCTGTAAACACCTGAATGAAAATATTTCAACTTACAAGAATGTTAAAAAATGAAGTGTTATAATTAAAGACTTATACATATAACCCACTACTTGAAAAAAATTCAACTACTAGTTACCTGATGATAGGTCAAAACATGTCTTTCATCCCCGGTTGAAACTCAATCTGAGCGCCATCTTGGATAACCTCACCTGCAAAGAGGTAATAATTTTCACAATTACAATATTGCTCATTTTAAGTTATTGCAGCTGTGATAGTTTTCTTTTTATTTTAAGTGTTATTGCCGTTTCTTTGTTTTATTTATTTTACTGAACTTTGATGAAGAACGATTTAATCACATTCCTATATTTCACACCTTCAGGTACCGTACCAAACAACTAATTTACCGTCCTTGTCTTCAATTGTAAAGGCTGACGTAAGGTTAATTTTGTTTTTTGTGAGTTCTAAAGATACAATTTAGACAGTTGTTGTAATAACATTAAGTGAACCTAAAAGCTATGATCTTTCACTTATCAGCCAAATGTTATGATCCTTTTTAGTAAAAGCCTGTGAAGAAAAATTTAACACTTTTCAACTCTTCGTTTCTGTATTCCATAATGAATCATTCTGCAAATTTTGATCAAAGTAATAAAATGTTTACATTTGAAGTATGATCAAATAAAAAAATATATATATTTTAGATGCGTTGATTTATCATACCCAACTGTAAAACTGAACCTGGAGTTATAACTTATTCTCATACGTTTTTAAAACCTGACAATCCGTTCTAACTGAGAAAATGTTATATCATTTGTAAGTAATTTATACATACATTATACATTAGAATTGCCATAAATTGTCTCATAAAATCTCATTAATTGCCATTAAATTTCATCATATTTCTTACATTTTTACTCCCCAACCTCATCATGTAGTTCTGGTAAATTCTACATAAAATTAATTATTATAATAAGTATTTACAACTAGATAAACTTGAAACAAACTTAATGTGAGTAAAATAATTACAGAAGCCAATGTAAATTAATATGGTGAATTCTCATAATTGACTGTTACTGTTGATTGTCAAGTACTATTTATAGATGTTAAAAAGTCATTTATTGTCATCTAAAGTACACTTCTAATGGTAAATAAAATTCGCTGTCACTAAACAATTTGTATATATATATATATTTTTTTTATTTAGCTATTTACATAATATTAATTTTTCACAATTTTCCGAAATTACTAATGGTTCTATTTAAAAATGGAAAAAGTATGTTAATTGAGTTTAAGTTCAATATATTTTACTGAAATAAATAATAAAAAAGACCCTAAAATTAAAAAATAATGTCACATTTAAGAGATTGAGAGCAAAACTACTATTTAATTAATTCATTTCTATGACTTTAGTAGGCAAAATGATGACAAGCTATATATCATTACGTAACTTTAGGTAATTTGAAGAGTTTAGATAATTCATCATCAAAATATGTCTAATTAGGGAATGAATTTATTTGAAACGTAACCGCTCTCGGTGACAATAGTTGCAGTTGGGCCATAACTTTCTACTCTCCGAATGCACTGACTGCAATGGTTAACAAATTACGAATTAAATTATTTCAAACAGATTAATTACAAGTTAATAAAAATAAATAGAAAATATTAAATTCTTCCGAAGGTTTCGTGAAAAAAAGTAAGAATGTAAGATGTTATACTATTTAAATTAAAACCTTTTTAACTGTTTGTGGATATATTTAATACTGATTTGTTTAGAAACTTAAAAGTAATCATAAATATCTGCAATTGATGAGAAAGTACAACTTTAAAGAAAAAAGTAAATAACTTTAGAAGAAATTAGTACCTTACAACTGCCGGCCTCCGTGGCGCGAGTGGTAGAGTCTCGGTCTTTCATTCCGGAAGTCTCCGGGTTCGAATCCCGGTCAGGCATGGCATTTTCACCCACGCTACACACCATTCATCCCTTAAAAAAAAAGAAAAAAAAAAAAAAAAGAAGAAAAAAAGAAAAAAAAAGTACTTTGCAACTAACGACTACTAAAAAGTAGACAGGCGGGTAAGGCCACAGTGATCCTGAATTAAATGTGATATTTAGTCCACAGTGGTTTCGGTTAAAAATTTGTGTTGTTACCGTTGGTGATATCCAAATTCTTAGTTTTATTTGCTTCTGATTGTGTTTACCCTTATTTTTCTGTTTATGTTCTTACTTTCGCATAGTTTTTTCTTTTCTTTTAAGAATTTTTACGTGATTAGTTGTGATTTTTTTCCACAGAATTCAGAGGAAGATGATACTTACGCCTTGAAAGGTTAGAATTCACTGATGCCCTTTTTTACGCAGTTAAATTAATAAATTATCTAAGTTGTGTTGAGTCCACAATTATAATGTAATAAATATTCGACTGCTTTATTTTTTTGTTTGTTAACAGTAGTTTTTGTTTGGTATTAAACATCCAACGCTTGAAAGTGTATGTTGAAGGCGATCAGTCCCCCTGTTTTATCCTAGTTTTCTATTTTTCTACTCTGAAAGGATTCATAAAACAGTGTATGCGTTTTAAAACATTTAAACATCTCTATTTATTATTTTTAATATAGGAATTTCACCACATTTTTTATATTTATTAATTTATGTTTTGTTTGTATAATAGAGATTAGTGTATTGTTTAAGAGGATTTAATTAATGGATTGTCTTCGATTTTTTCGGTACTTCTTCCATGGGCGATATATGACTATAGAGAAAGAGTTATGATTTTACAGTCTGTTGTTACAAACTGAATATTTTATTATTTGTACTTAATTGCTTTATAGTTTTGAGTTGTTTCCTGCACAATTTATGATTGCTTTTGTGGGAATAGAAGTAAACCATATAACCTTAATAGTCATCAAAATCGGACATGGATGGAGATGGAATGCTCTTCATAAGGTGATTGTTCATCGAACACATCACTAATTGCACAGAATATAATGTGGTTTATCTTTCTCTATAGTGACTATATTTCATTTAAACATAAACTTGGTCTAGTGTCCTACAAGACGATGTTAAGTAATGATATATCTAGGTAATTTATTCCTAACTTCTCTCTTCAAAAGTGTAACCTAAGTGTAACTATGGATGAAAAAGTTTTTCTTTCATATATGCTAACCTAATGTTGCTTCTCTTTTTAATAAGAGAGTTTTCTTTAAAATGATTTACTTTCGACAAGAGTTAGTTACTATGTTACGAAGGAAATGGCCTATAATAAAAAGGGTTTTAAGTGCTGTAAATCATTTGAGATTTTCTTAATTGTATGAGGTACCATTTGTTAAGTGAAACAAATTTTATTTAATCTAAATCTTTATTTAAAAAAAAAAAAAACAAAGACATGTTGCTTGTTTATAGAATATAGTTTTAGTAATTTCATTATCACTGAGGCTTTACACAGGGACAGCTGCCTCTTTAATTATAATGTGCTTGTTATATACATTGTTCTGCTTTGAGTTTAATTACTCCCTCAAATTTCCAGTCGGTATATAAAATAAATTGCCTTCTTAGAAGTTGGTGATAATTTTTTAATCTGCTTTCTTTTTAATCCAGTTCAGCATAAGTGGAAATTTTTATAGAGGACCATTGATGAATTTACTATTGTACTCCACACTTCTTTTTTTATAATTTTTTAATATAAGCTCAGTTAATAAACAGGTTTACCAGTATTGGTCCCTCTTTTACTTGCAAATTAGGGATACTTATCACTGTTTTTTTTTATGTAAGTTTATCAGAAGTAGATCCTTGATTTATATAATGTTTTCCTTATTAATTTCTAATAATAAATTTGTAAAGTATATTTAATTAAGGTAATTCTGAACAGTTAAATTGATCAAATTCAGTTTTATTTTTACTTTAATATACCATAGTTGATGTGCTTTGGATCAGGAAAACAAGATATAAATGTCTGAGAGTATGATTAGACAACAGGTGACCTGTGCAAGGTTAAAGTCCATACTGTATTATCAGTACTGTAGTTAATTAACTTCTGGTTTTGCAAATTTTCAAGACCTGTTCAGATACTAATACATTCTATGTAGAGAGGTCAGGATTAAAATTAAGGATTTAGGTTACACTTTTGAAGAGAGAAGTTAGGAATAAATTACCTAGGTATATCAATACTTAACATCGTCTTGCAGGACACTACACCAAGTTTATGTATAAATGAAATATAGTCACTATAGAGAAAGATAAACCACATTATATTCTGTGCAATTAGTGATGTGTTCGATGAACAATCACCTTATGAAGAGCATTCCACCTCCATCCATGTCCGATTTTGATGACTATTAAGGTTATATGGTTTATTTCTATTCCCACAAAACTCTTAACTTTAACCTTAATCTCTCCAGAGAATGGAACAATCACTGTAACTTAGAAAAATGATTGCTAATTGAACTAGCATACTGTTAATGAGGTATGAACTTGACCTTGTATGGGTTATTTGCTGTCCAAACCTGCTTTCCAATATTTAGATCTTGTGTTTTCCATATCCTAAGCACATCTACTATGGTAGGTATATTAAAATATGAAAAAAATTGAAGTTGATCAAGTAATTTTTCAGAATTATTATAGTTTTAATTATTTTGCATTAAAAATATATTTTTCAAAAAAGTAACTTAAATAACTGCTTCATATTACACAAAATTTTGCTTGTGTGGTATGTAGAAAATTACTGAAATATAGAAAAAAAACTATTGCCTATAGACATTTTTTTTTTAGATAAACAATTGTTATGATTTTTTTTTTTTTTTAATTAACTTTTCTTTAAATGGCTCACACTTGGATATTTTCTAATCAAGACAAAAGCAGCATTTTTTAAAATTCTCTAAATATATATATATTTTTACTTCATAATAGATGCCTATGTAAAATAAAGTAAATTGTCATAAGCAAAAAAACAATATTAAAACAGATCAAACAGTAGGAATAGTCAACCTTAGACTATACAAGACTATACTTCATACATTTGTATCATCCTCATTCATCCTCTGAAGTAATACCTTTCCATTCGTTCCAGAGGCTAAACAGAATAGAGATTGTCAGCTGATCCCTAATTGCTGTGGCTACTTGCATTATCATATTATCAAACGTCAACCCAAAAAAGAAAGAACAGAATGTAAGCTCTCAATTTGTATCAAAATTGGGATAAAAAAATAAATATGAATTACGTGATGAAATTGTTATTTGATAATTTTAAGTACTAAGAAACTGATGTTTTAGTGATAGTATTATTTAAGAAATAAATCTCTGTACGAAAACAGTTCTGAAGTTATGCATTTTAAGCAGTTGATTGAATTATGCACTTATATGGCAGATGGAAATCTCTTATTTACATTAGTAAATATGAAAAAAAAACTAATGTAATTAATTATATTATTCATTTAGGATAAATAGTTTAGATACTTTTTTACATTTAGGCAAAGGTTAAATGAAAAAATGAGGAGTTATTTTAATAGGTTATTACCATATATGTTTTAGGTGCATTATTATGGACAGTGATTCGGACACTAGAGATTGGGAAGATTATGAAGAAGAATTTGATGATTTCCTAGCGGTTTCTGATATGTCTGCTGTTTCTGATATTTCTTCTATTTCTACAGACATTGACATAATTTTAGCTGATGATGGTAATATATTTTTTAAATAAAGATTTTTTTTTATTATCAAAACTAAAACTATAAAATACTTTTATTAAATTATATCTTTATTTTATATTGCCTACAACTTTTATTCCACCCTGCTTATTCATAAATTTTGATGCTTTTACCATTTTCAGTTCTGTTTTATTAAAAAATAATCTTGCATACTTGTTTTGTGTGTTTTTTTATGTTTTAACAGTTGACGTTGTATCAAATTTCTAGAGAAGTATTAGTTGTACTAGTTTATAATTTTTTGACAGTTGGATTATTGAAAAAATAAAACAAATAACTTAAAATGTTGCAACATTTTTTTATGATTACTTAGAAGTACAGTAATTTTTGTACTTCTCAAATTACATTTTTTTATTTGGTAAAAAATAATTCTTCCTCTATTTTATTTCTATTATGTGATTATGAATACTTTTTTTTAAATTTATTTCACGGAAGAGTTTGCTTTGATTTACAAATAGAGTAATGAAACATAAATTATTGTAAACAAGTGTTGTAAGGGTAACTTTTATAGTTTTTGATTCTGAACAAAATTTTGTACATTTGGGAAAATTGTTTATTTTAATCAGCCCTCTCTTTTTATCTGTTTAGCCTCTGGAACTACCGTAAGGTATTACTTCAGAGGATGAATGAGAATGATGTGTATGTATGTGAATGAAGTATAGTCTTGTACAATCTCACTCCTGAGAAGTGTGGTTAATTAAAACTCAACCACCAAAGAACACTGGTATCCATGATCTAGTATTCAAATCCGTATAAAAATTTTTACCTTCACTAGGATTTGAACCCTATTTTAATCAGCTACCAAGAAAATATATACATCTTAACATTACTTTCTGAACTGTTAACTTTTATTCTAAATTATGTTTGTGATTTAGGAAATTTTAGTGTAAAAAAATTATAAATTGTACTTATTTTTAGCTGAGATAGGAAATTTACTTTCAGAAAAATTCTGGAGCCATAATTTGTCATATGTGTCTTTTCTAGCAAACCATCATGCCAGATTTCTTTATTATTATTATTTTTTTTCATTAAAAAAAAATAAAATAGATTTTATTACAGGAAATGATCATGATCTTAATAGAGTTTAAAATTTTTTTCTACATAGTCTAATAATAATCGGAATAAATTGTCGATTTTCAAGAAATTTATTTAATTTTATATAAGTTACAATCATGCTATTTATTTTATTTACCCATTTTATCACATATTTTTATTTAATCAGAAAAACAAAAGTTTGGGATTATTGTCCTAGAACATTGTATCACAAAATTTATACCATTAAAAAGAATTTTAATGTTGTTGTTAGTAAGTAATAATAATAAATAGTTGCGACCAGTATGACAACACTTGCTTCTCAAGCATACCACCACATTCTTAAATGAAGTTTTCTTGTGAAAAATATTGTAGAAATATTTTAAGTTTACTGCATGTTAACATTAATAATTTTAGCACTTTTAGAATGTTTTAAACTTTGGTTCATATCTAAATGTTGCCATTTTTAGCAGACCTATCACCATAAGTAAATTTCAACGTGTTGAATATTTACTCAAAACCTTGCTTGGTTATATCTGTTTCTTTATAGGATTAAAACATATTATTATCTGTAAACCCAGAAAAAATGTGTGTATGCTTGTGCTCTTGAAAAGTGTTACGGAAATTCATTATTAGAAAAAAAATCATATCAGCGATATACAAGGTTCTACCCAAAAGTTCAGGGAATTTGAATTTCGCCCGCGAACCATTGCTGGTACGACCTGCTGCCGCTAGATGTGGCTAATGGTACTCTTTGTGAATCAATGTTCCAACAGCTGTGACGGTAAGAGGCTGCATTGTTGACTTTCATACGGTTGTGTAATGTTGTGTTTTACTGCTTGGTGAAGTTCTAAATGGCAGATTTTAAAGAGCAAAGAACCTGCATCAAATTTTGCTTCGTGCTTAAGAAGAGCTGCTGGAGAAACCTATCGCATGCTTGTGGAAGCATTTGGTGACAATGCTATGAGTAAAAGTAAAACTTTTTTGTGGTACAAAC
>JAAAKQ030303353.1:0-10130 GCA_010016005.3 Zanna intricata
TATATCTTCAGAGGATGATATGAACGAATTGTAGCGTGTGTAAAAAATGCCATGCCTGACCGGGATTCGAACCCGGGGGACCTTCCGGATGAAAAGCCGAGACGCTACCACTCGGCTACGGAGGCCGGCAAAAATGACTACTGTTTAAACAAATATATATATATAAAAATTATTTTTAATGATTTTTTTTTTTTATGATAAGTAAATAAATACACAAGAATAGAAAAAAATACATACTTATGTAATAATAAATTTCAATTTCGTTTTTGTTGGAAAGATTAAATTTTAAGTTTTATTCAAATACTAGAAAAATTCAGCAATGATGTAATTAAATTATAATAAACCTAATTTTAATAAAACAAAGAATAAAAATGTAATTTTATGGCATTATAAATCATTTTTATGAAGAAAAAAAAATTTTATCTGTAATAAATGAAATAACAACTATATGAATTTTATTTATTATTATTTTTTTATTAATAGGTCGTAATAATAATACTGTTACGAATAGTTTTGATTAAAGAACAGTTTTAATTAAAACTTTTACACGAATAAATTCCAGAAAATATATTAAAAAAAAAAATTATTTCTATATTTAATAAGTATTTATCATTATAAAATCTAGGTTATAGGTTAGGTTACTAGAAAAAAAAAAATTGAAATTGGATTTCTTTCTCAATTTTTTTATTTTATGAACAATAATGTACATGGTTGGATTACTAACTGAAATATTTTTGAATAATCAAAGTTCAATTGATTCAATAAGAGAATACTGATTAAATTACGTGTTCTATGCATGCTTTACATGATAAAGCTCCTACACAAGTTTCAAAAGGTCAGAAAGTGAAAAGTGAACTTAGCAATATATATATAGGCTACACTGATTAGTTTAATACATTTCTTAATTCTTTTCAAAGGAATGCACTATCATTGTAACTTATTTATTCATTAAATAGTTTCATTACAACACTAAAAAGAAATTTCTTTATAATATTTATGCATATACATATAACTACTTTTAAATATTATATCTCATAATTTGATCTCTATTGTAGTTACATTGAGAAAAATAAGAAATACTTAATCGAAAAGACATATCACTCTTGGTTCCTCTTTGTATCTAGCGTGGTGCATTTCAATAAATAAATTTTTTTTAAATCGATAAAAATAATAATAATACAAAAACTGTAGAATAATATTTTTTTTTTTAATTCTTATATTTAAATTATGTTATTGGCAATAATTTTTATCCATTATCTTATATTGTATAATCTTTAAAAAAAAAATCAGATAAGGACACCACATGATTTCCTTTTATGACATATACATATTTTTTTTTTTTTTTTTTTTACCATCAGAGTTTTATTTCGGTTTTCAGATTTTAACGGAAGTCTCCCTTTTGACCATCTCCATTTTGACTAGTTTCAGCTTGAAGTCTGTACGTAGGTATGTATATATCTCGCATAACTCAAAACCGATTAGCTGTAAAATGATGAAATTTTGGATTTAAGACTTGTTTGGATTTAACACCAAGTTGTGCATCTTCCCTTTTACTGCAGTCGACTGAACCAAAAATGTCAAAAAAAGCCGATAATCAAAACAAATTTGGATTTTGGACTTTTTTAATAACTTCAGTAATAAGCTCTCATTGACAGCTTTTCGACGATATGTCATAAATGGTACTACTTTTATTAGTTCCAGAATTATAGGTAAATAAAATTTTAATTAATGAAATATTTGGTTCTTGAAAGGGAAGGTAAATCGGATCGAATCAGACTTCTTCACCTTTTCTTTTAACTTTTTTTTAAATTTAAATATATTGATTTATCAATAATTATTAATATGTGATTGTAAAAAAAGATTTTACAATAAATAAAAATTCAATAATAACAATAAAAAAAAAAGAAATGAAAAAATCAGAAGTTATTAGGGAAATAAAATTTTATATATCTCTTACAAAGGTAATACATACAAACTCTTACTCTTGTGACACATTTGTACTCTTACAAATGTGTACATATAATTTAAAAGACATTATTATTTATATGTGTATATCATAGATTTGGTAAAACATCTGATATTAAATACCAGTTGAAAATATTATCTAAAATCGTATTATTTTTTAATTTTCTAGTTAATTTTTTTATAATTCTATTTAATTATTCTGAAATTCCTGTTTAATTTTATTTACATTAAAATTAATTTCAGAGTGACTGAAAATAAATCTTTGCAAGAACATATACACTGAGGCACATATGTCCGATCTTTAATTAATTGCAAAAAATTCTTATTTTTTAGGTCATTACTCCTTTGATATTGTCGAATAATATTCTCCCTAACTCCAAGTTAATCATCATTTTGTTTGTTTTTTGTTTCCAATAATTTAAACGCTGTTTGACACTTTTATGTTTTATACTCGTTTATATTTTTGATTATTCACCAAATAATCTAATAATAAAAATTAAATATTTTACACCCTACGGTCGAAATTAACATTACTAGCAAGTATAAAAAAGTTCACTAAACGGAATAGTTTAATTATTATTAACTTTTATTTATACGACACACTATAATTCAGAAACGTTTGTTAATCAGCAACTTACGAAGATACGAATAATACTGATCTAGTAATACGAGTAATAAAGGGACTTTTACTTTATCCTAATATTTCATATAAGGTTGTTGAATTAATAATTGTATAAATATTTTATGTTAATAAAAACTAATATTTCAGTAATTACGTTACTTTTCATTTTATTAAAGAATTGGAGGATCGTATCTCACTTTCAAATGAAATAAGTTTAAATGAAGTGCAGCAAAAAATATGTTTACATAATTTAATATGCGTAGAAGAAAGACAATCATGTGTGGTGTCCACATCAGATTTAAAAAAAAAAATTATAGATTTTTTCTATACCTCTATATACAAAGTATAAACTTCAAAAATATTTTTGAAAAATATGTAAAGCGAAAGGAAACAAAACAAAAGAATAAAAAACTTATATTTCACTTTTAATAGTTAATTTTTTTTAAGAAAAACGTTTTTGGATTATTTATTTATGCATTGTAAGTAATAAATTTGCTTTTATAAAGTTTTTCTGAAAAGCCTTTGAAGAAAATTGAAATTAGTTTATAAAAAAAAGAAGCTAATTATTAATGTCCCGTATATAGAAATATTTGAGCCAAATTTGAAGGTTCGGTCGATCCTTCAAGTCGATTTGATTGAGCCAATAGGTTCGGTCAATCCTGAGATATAAGACTAAAAACAGTACAATAGAAACATAGATAAATGCGTATGCATTTATATGTTTTATTTATATTCTTCGGGAAAGTATAAAGATGAATTATTTTATTTTAAAATCTTTTTATAATTTTTTTTTTTTTTGTTTATAAAACAAGATTTTATTATCAATGTAATTCTATTAATCGAACAATTAAATAAAATGAATTAGTTTAAATTAATTATCATTTAATTTTGTTGGAATCGGTTTATAGAATAAAATTATTACTAATCACTTGTAGTGTTTACTAATATTATAAACTCATCATAAAATAAATAGTGGATGTTTTTTTTTTATATATTATTATTTATTTATTAAGGTACTCATTATCACCTAATTTGTATTATTTGTACATTGATAAAATTTTTAATACATGAAACATACAAGTATAAAATGTTATTATTACGCTATATACAAATATATATTTACGGCAACAGTTACTATTTGTTGTAAACATGATCCATCCTATGTGAAAGTAAAAATAAATAATAAATTATAGTATAAAATAAATAAAATTTTAAAGATTGAATACTGAAAGTACAAAATATAATAACTTCAGAATATCATCTTCAAAAACTAACTCATAATCATAAATGATCATGGTCCTTAAGATGCGATGGAAAATATCAAATAAAAAAATACAGATACAGAACGGTGTAATTTTTTATTACATAATGGTTATGTATTATCTTTTTTATGTAATCAAAAATATTCTTATATTATTTTTAGTTGTTAAGCGAAACATTAGATTTAACAGCCTAAAAGAAGAATAGAATATACACATTTTGCTGAAGAAATAACAGTACCGGAGGAGAAAACTAAACGAAGTGCTCGATGATTTAAATGAAGCTTGCAAAGTTCGGGGTATAATGATAAACGAAAAGACAAAATGTTTGCTATTTGGTTAGAAAGGATTGAGATTAACATAGGAAATGAAATTTTCGAGCAGATGAAGAAATTTCAGTACTTAGGAAGTTTTACAACTGATGACCTGACCTGCACAGTAGAAATTAAAAAAAGAATATCAAGAAGTAAGTAGGCATTTATAAAAGAGGAAAAATACAGTGTAGAAAGTTAAAGTTGCCATTAAGGAAGAAATGTTCTATATGAAGTGCGATGCTCTATCAAGCTGGAATGTGGGTGATGAGAAAGGCAGACAAAAGACAAATTAAGGATTTTGAGATCAAAGTGAGGTGCAAAATGATAAATGTTAGCATGACCATGTAATAAATGGAGATATATTAAGGTGAATAGGAGAAAATATGAAAATGCTAAATTGTGATTGAATATAGGAAAAGGAACTGGCTAGGACATTATATGAGAAGAAGGTATTTATTAGTGGACGTGCTAGAAGGCTTTTTGAATGGAAAGAAAGGAAGAAATGCGCTGAAACAAAGAGGGTAGCAAAGAATAGAACAAGGTGGAGAGCAGTAGTCGTGAGGCAGGTCCTGCCATTGAGGCAAAATAATCAATCATGTATAATTAGATGATCTGTCAGTCAATGAAAAATGAAAGTTCAGTTCAATTGAACAAAAATCTGTCTTATTTAAGAGGTTGAAAGATTTTTCTACAATATTTTAGAATGATATAATTTATATATATATATATATATATATATATTGTTGTAGTTCAAGGTTTTTATAAAATTTATTGTAACTCCCCATATATATTGAAGTCCACAAAATTAATTTATAACAAATTAAAACGATAAACATTGTTAAATTATTATGTTAATAATATTTAATAATGATATTTTGCTGATATTATTTCATTTCTATATTTAATAATGATATTTTGTTGATATTAGTTCATTTGTATGTTAATAGTATTTAAATAATTCAGTCTTTGCGTATGTAATCAGATTTCAAACCTTCTAGAAAGTACGAGATTCTAATAGAAACATTAAAGTTGTATTTTTGTTTGAATTATTATTTTTACTAAAGAATGAATTTTTATTTGGCAATTGGCGTTGATAAAGTTTAGTTTTGTAATTAAAGTAATTAGTTATATCGTTTGGAATTAATTGTATTTATAAATAATGAAGATATTTGTAATAGAAGCAAATAGAATTTTCTGTTGTTTTCTAGACATCGGCTAACAGTATATAAAGCGGGTCAAGCGACCCGTGGGTTGGTTCATTTTGTGTGACGTGTTCCGAAGTTACGCTGTCTTTGTAGTCTGCGCGAAGTTTAAATTTATTTCATATAGATTTTATTAAGCGTTGTAAATATTTGTTTGTTTGTGTTAAATAAATTATTGTGAGGAAGTTTGATATCGTGTTGGTTATTTACTAATCATCTTCTCACTATAATTGGCGACCGTGAAAGTATTGTTAGAAAAATTGTGGGGAAGTCGAAACAAAATAGAAACAAAATTACCACTCAAATTATGGCTCGAATGACAGCTCAAAACGAACAATTTTTAAATGAAATTACAGTACAAAATAATGATTTAAAGAATGAATTAAGGCAAACAGAAGTCTTCAAAGAACTTAATAATTCTATATCACACGAAGTTTTAGGTCTGTCGACTCCGGTTAAACATGATACCAGAAGTAAAATTACATTGGCATCATCAGGTTTTTCTGAAACAAGCAGTAGTCAAGAAGATAAAAATGTTACTCCGAATGATAAAAGAAAAGCAATAAATTCATTAGATGATGTTGAATCGGATGGTGGCTTTCCTGACAGCAGGAAGGCGGTCTTGTCAGAAAACACGATGATTGTGATGATGAATGACAAAGGATTTTAAGGATACCTAAAGGACTCATTTTTAAATCTTGTGATCCAGCTTAAAGATAAGTGGTAAACATAAAAGATAAGGCTACTTAATTCATTGGATAAGCATGAAACATTTGTTCATAGTGTTCTGCTATTAGGGCAGGTCTTGTCATGGCTGCTGCTCTTCACCTTGTTCTATCCTTTGCTATTTATTCTCTTTACATCAGCATAGTTTCCCTTTTACAAAATTCCATCCATCATGTGATATTTCTTCCTACCTATTCCTTTCCTTCCAATCACCAAACCATATATCGCATCCACTAATAAACACCTTAACATGTAATGTCCTAGTTAGTTCCTTTTAGTACTTTTTCCTATATTCAATCATATTTAGCATTTTCATATTATCTCTGATTCTCCTAACTTGCTACATGGTCTTGCTATCTGATCTTTATCAAAAACATGAAGGTGGAAATAATCATGTTTTATTTAAGCATATAAATTAGTTTTAATAGTAATGTAAAAAAAAACTTTTCCAAAAACATATTTTATTTTGTTTATAAAAATTCATCAATTTTTTTGGGGGTTTTCTTTATATCCTATCTTATTATAACAAATTTTTGCTTTCTTTATAAATATTTTAGACAACATTTTTATAAGTTACATTTTACAGCATATAATTATATTCAGTTATTAATATTTCTCTTGTATAAATATTTTTTTTAATTGTGTGTTTTCCCAATTACAGATCAGTTGTATCAGATTACTTAATGTGTGTGCCTCTTCTTCCTTTCCTATCGGTACTTTTTAAGTATCTCATTGGCCTTTTTCCTAAATTCTTCTGTATCTACTCTTTTTTATTTTGGTTTTGCTTGTTAATAGAAAATTCTTCTTTGAGAGATTTTTTTAAATTTTGTCATATTCTATATTGCTTTTATTCTTATCCCAAAAACAATTAAAATTACTAATTTAATAATTCATAGAAGTATTGTTTATTTGTCGGTTATTATTTTTATTATTTCTTAATTTTCATTTATTTGTTTAATTTATTTACTTATATTATTGTCTCTTGATAATGATTGTTTTACATTCGAAATGACTACCTAGTTTTATAATTGAAGTAAAATTAAAAAAAAAAAAAAATGATTTTTAAATATATCATTTTCTAAATTGAAAAACATATAATTTTTACTTAAATTCTAATACAATAGTTTTTTACATTGTGTCTTAGAGAGATATCCTTGTCGATAACCCAGAATTGAAAGCACCTGGATTGCTTAATTAAAATTTATGGTTAGGATTAAATTTTTTGTTACTTTTGGTTAATAAAAATTATTTTGGTTTAAATGAATTTTCTTTCCAAAATTATTTTTATGTATATTGCTTAATTTCAGTTATATATATTTGTGTCTTTATATCTAAACACATAATAATTTCCTTCTTTTTTTTTAGAATTTCTGTTTCACTGTCTTGATACATTATAAATAGAATATAAATGTCTTAAAGAAATTCTTTCTGTTATTAGGTTTGTTTTTTGATTCTATAATATTTAGCAAACATTATTATTTAATGAATTTTTTTTTCTAAATGCTAGTATCCTTTTGATATCCTTTACTTTATTTTATATTAAGCAGAGTTCCTATAGATTGGTTCTGACCCTCCTCTCTCAATTACCATATGTTCCAATCCATCCAGTCACCCTCCATCATTGCTCTCTTTTCCATTTCCCTCTGAACCTCTTCTCTCCACATTTTTCAGGGTCTACCTTCTTACGACAGAACAATAATCTAACATCGTTTTTGGCCACGTTTCCTCACTCATCCGTTGAATATGTCAATATCAAACTAATTGTTTTTCTTAGATTCTTTTAATTATGGACTTTGTTCTTTTTGCTCTCTTTATTATTACATCATTCCTTCTTTGTCCTGTTTTAAAAGTTGGCATGCTCTACAGAAAAAAATTTATTTCCATAGCCTTTAAATGCTTCCTATTCCTACTCTTCACCTGTCAGCACTCTGAGCAATAAGTCATGAAGCTTACTCACATACTTTACTTATATAACAATCTTTACTTACATAACAGTCAGAATGACTGATATGTATGATGACCAGAGCAAGTTTCAGAGTCAACTTTCAAATTGTTACTCTTCCTTAAACAGTCCTTACTCTCATATCAACCTCACATCCTCCATCCTCAGAAATAATTTTCCCAGGTACTTAATCTGGTCGTAATTTTATAGCCCCCCTTGTCTCGGCAATTAAATCATCTCTCTTACCTTCTACAACATATCCCATTTACCTTAGATTTTCATGTTCCTAATTAAAGTATTCCTTTGTTAATTTTCTTAGTATATACAAGATATCCTCAGTATTGTCACCCAACACTACCTGATCATCGGCAAAGAATAGTGTATACAGGCAATAATTTTCTATGACTATTTCAATCCTACTGCTCTTTCTTCTTCATATCTTTATAGGAACCTTGGTTCAAACCCTAGGTCAACTTAAAAGTTCTTGAAATATCATTCCCCATTTTCACTGAACATTCATCATTTTTATAAAAATTATATTATTGCTCTTACATATACCTCATTTAACTGTAATGTTTCCAAGAACTTCAAATAATTTATACTGCGGGATATCTCCTATCTTTACCAATTTTCTATAATCTCCTTTTCTTAGAATGCAGAGAAAAACTTTCTAATTCATGATCTTCAAACATTCCTTTCCTTTAATTTTATCTTCAATGACTTCCTGTCTTAAATATCTCATTAAAGTCCCATTTAATTTTTTTTTTTTGTTTACAAAAATTCTTAATTATTTTAAAATTCCTTTTCTAATAATTATTCAACACCGATTACAATTTTTTAAAGATATTTTCAGTCTTTATTGAATGAAAAATCTCATCCATTATTTAAAAAAAATTTTATTCTTGAATAATTATTCCAATTGTCTGTTCAATTATTTTATTATTTTTAAACAAGTTAGTTTTACCACATTCTGAATTTATTTATATGGTTTTTATTCTTATCCTAGCTAATATCATATCGTTGGAACACACATAAAGTATAGGGGGGTTAAAAACCTACTATATAAAACAACTTCAGCTATATATCAACCATGCTTTCCATATTTAGTATACTTACTATAAACATTAGTCATGTATCTGTTCTTAGAACATATATTTTCTTACTAATGTAGTTACGTAGGTTGGTTATTGAAAGACTCCTCGACTCGTAATCAGATACACACCTGAAATTCATGTTGTAAGGAAAGAAGAACAGAAATGTTTATTGTAGGGGCATTCTTATTGTAATTTAATCTTCTTTCTGTAAGGTTGTTATTTCAATTCCATTTTTGAACTACTTCTACATTTTTTCTATTATAAATAATAAAAAAATTGACTCAAATACGTATTTCTGTATACATTAATCTCAGATTTTTATACTTTTTAACTTAATTCTATGTAAGAAATTACTTAACTTTATTATTATGTAAAATAATTTTATATATATATATATATATATATATACTCGATATAATTGAAAATTAATTATTTTAATTCAATTTAAAAATAAATATCGACCAAATTAATACCATTATAATATCTTTTTTATAAAAAAAGTTATTAATTTTAAACAGAAACACAAATTTCCCTTATTTCACTATTATTTTTTTCTTTCCATTTTGAAAATTACAGGCTTAAGTACCCGTTTACAGTGACTATTGAAAGATGAATTTTTAGCTTATGAAGAATGCCATACCTCAACAACATTCAAAATTCTCTGAATAAAAAGGCTTCTAGATTTAATAAATGAATGATGTAATTATTTGTTATTTATATTATTATAATAATCTTAAAATGTATTCTGTCCATCCATCCACAACCAAAAGTAATTTTCCACTATTGGTATCATTATAATTTCTACTACTATTGTCTTCACTCAGAAAAAACATATCTTCATAAAAAATAGATATATTTATGGTTTTTGCCTCACTTAATTTTTTTGTTTTTATTGTTTAACCTCCAGAACCACCGTTAAGGTATAATCTTCAGAGGATGATATGAATGAATTGTAGCGTGTGTGAAAAATGCCATGCCTGACCGGTATTCGAACCCGGGACCTCCG
>JAAAKQ030303364.1:0-10130 GCA_010016005.3 Zanna intricata
GACTGGCACTGGATAGGGAATCTTGGAGAGCTGCATCAAACCAGTCAAATGACTGAAGACAAAAAAAAAAAAAATCATGTTTTTTATGCTCAGTATAGATAATGACATCTTTTATTTCTTCTCAGCTAATTTAGAAAAAATAATAAATTGTATATTGTCTGCCTTTGAATTTATTAAATTTTGTTAATTTTTGAATTCATAAATGTAACATTTTTCTAGTTATTTTAATTAATTATTATTTAGTTTTAAAATGTTCATAGCTTTTCCCTATTTTTAATGATTTTTTTATGCGATTCTTGTACCAGAATATTATCCATGTGTGTGTTTCATGTATAAATATTGCTTTTTTGTTGTTTTACTTAGTAATATTGTTTTACATCAGGGATGGGATAGGGATCGCCTACTTTACATGTAAAATATAATTCATATGATTTTTTTTTTGTTGGTGTTGTTTCTCCTCTGAGATTTTAATATTACCTCAGCACAAATGTAACAGAAAGGATGGGGTTAAGGATGCACAATTTATGACTAATACTGTGAAACTTACAGATGACATAATTAAATTTAGAAAAAATTATGACATGAATCTTATATATAATTTGTAATTGTTTAATTACTGTGAAAATAACAATAGTATTTATTTTTCATGGTTATTTTCAACTGAAATAAATTATAGTTTATTTATCCATTTAACTGCTGCAATAGATAAATATATATTTTACTTGTATTGTTCATGCATATGTACTTGTTGAAAGTAGGAAGGGGAAAGACAAAAAATCTGAGGCTGATTGGGAAATTCTGACTTCGTACATGCGAGATCATCAACCAAAAATACGTAAGATTTAGCAAAAATTGATCATGTAGCAAAATCATTTTGAACTGTATAAATTGTGTCATAGAACACACACATTCATAATATTCTATTATGGGTTTGATAATAATTAGATAAGATTTTATTGTATTCTATTCTACAATCTTATTAAAGTTTGAAACAATTTCATGACAAAATTTATTTTAGGTTTAATTCTAATTTGTAAATACATTATAGTTACAGTTGCTGCAAAATACAATTAGCAGTGATTCATTTGTTGCCCTTATTTTAGAAAATTAAACTCTAAACTAAATTATTAGTTACACTTGCATGTAATGTCTGTCTTATTTGCAGTCTTCTGTTTTATGAAGCTGTCATCATCTATCACTGATAATGAATTATTCCTTAACCAAAAGCAGTGTTTTATTTTGATGTAAAAGTTAATAATTTTTATTTTAATGTGTTTAGCTATTTTCACAAACTTTAATTGTCTAAAAATATTTTAACTTTTATTTTTAATTGCTTCAGTGTTCATGCTACTGTAGAAATGATTTGCCAACTTATCTTTGTATGTATAGACCTAAATGCATAAAATATAAATATTATGTCTAAAAAAAAAAAGTATCTAAAATGGATTATAGGAAATAATCGTAGATTTGATGACAAGGATAGATGCACATGTAGAAGTACTTCTACGATCATGATGATTTGTCAAAGAAGGTGTTAATGGAAATAAAAAGGAAGATTCGTGATGTCTGTAGTAAATATTATACTGTAGTCAGTAATACTATGAAACAATTTTGGAATTTTACTAATGAAAAATAGTCTTCAGGATTTTCAGAAGGGAATATGCAATGTAATGGAATTCATTTACTGGGAGGAATATTCCTTTAAGTTTTAAAAACATTTTCTATGTATGTTTGTTGAAAGAGTATTGTAAATGGTTATCGAAATGAAGTCATTAGTAGAAAATATTCAATAAACAATTTACAGAAAAATAAATGCTCGTTTCACACATTTAGTATACTGTTATCAGTTCAGTTAGGAATTGAAGAGACTCATATTGCATTTATGCTGATATTCCACTTTTGACTTGGACTGCTAAAAAGATATTTTCTTTTAATCGTTATATATGCAGATAGACTGTTTATACGGAATCAACGTCTATCATCTCCTGTTCAGATAGCAGAATAATTCAATAAATATTTTCCTGTTTTTCAGATAAAATAAATAAATGAACCATTTCAAACAAAGCTATTATTCACCTTCAGTGGTTTTATTGTTGAATTAGTATTTTTATTTTCTGTTTTATTATGGGAAGTTAAAGCTTTTATTTTAAATTTAAAATAAATATTGATTGAGTATTGATAAAATTCCTCTCACACATGAAAATAAGCCATATATGTTATTGTACCATATATGTATTGATAGAATTAATTAATGAATCTCTCAATATCAGAATATTTCCCAGCTGTCTTAATCTTGTCTTGTTACCTTCCTCCTTAAGAAAGCTTCGGCCCTTAATCTTTTACAAAATTATAGGCCAATTCTATTTTTGTCTGTATTTTCTAAAGTATTTGAAAAAGTTATGAAAAATATATTTAACATTGCTTGAAAGGCATAATATATTAACAAATTTCACAGCATGTTTGGAAAAAACTTGTATATAGATTCATTTTCCATTTTTAGAAAATATTTTAAAAAGTGAAAATAACAGAAAGATGCATTCTTATAAATATTTTTTTGTATTCTTATTAATAATTTTTTGTAATCTTGATAAAGCATTTGATTTGGTTTTATATTTTTTACTATTGAAAAATTATTAGCTATGCCATTAGAAGAGCTGGTTAAATTATTCTTTAATAGGTAGTTGAAATTTTATCTTTTGATAGTCGGTCCTCCCTTCATGGTGTAGAATGCAGAGTGCCACAGAAAAAGCCCTTGATCTTATTACTTATTAATATCCATTTAAAAAACTTTGAAACATTCATAGTTACCTGCTTCACAAACGACACTATTGTGTCTATGTTTGAAGATAATTATCACAAAGGAATAACAGTTGACAAAATTATTCACTGAATGGATTGTAACTATCTAATTTTAAATACAAATAAAGCTATTGCAGTGTGCATCTCAGGTAGACATATTGTTGATTGCATGGATAGAATGCCCAATAATAGTAACAACAGCATTTCTGTTGCCCATAAAGTGAAATTTCTGGATGTTTTATTAGATGACAAATTATTTTGAAATAATAAAATTGATTTCATTCATAACAAAATCAAATTATACTGTACTGCTTTGAAGCACCTTAATAGAATCCATGTTTATCATCATTAATAAATATTTATTATGCTTATGTTAATTCCTTTCTAAAGTATGATTTCCCTTGGGGCTCATTATAAAAAATTGTTTTATGTCTCGAAAACAAGTTTTTGAGACGTAAAAATAGACTGTTAGATCATCATTTGGCACTCATAAGTATGAATCATGTAGAATAATATCTGTAAAATTTAAAATGTTAACTTATCATTATGTTTTAATTTACAAATGTCCAATCTTTCCTAAAAAGAATAATCACTCATTCTTAAAAAAATAAAATAACAGTATTTATGTGTAATAAACCAAATAAGAGAACAAATACTTCAGAATAACTCAACATATTAGTTCTCCTTATGAAGAAGGACATTATTATGCTAATGTTTCCTTTTTCAGTAAATTGCCAAACCATTTTAAAAATCTTCCCACAAATTTATTTAGAATATAATTAAAATATCTTTTATAAAAACAGTATTGTTGATGAATTTTTAAATAATGCTAATTAAAATTTAAAAAAAAAAAACTGAATTTTTTGCATCCTATTCATTAAATTTGTAAAAATGTGCTCAAGTAATTTTCAATCATGCCTTCTGAATTTGGATTCTTTTGTAGTAATTTTCCATATTTAGTGTCTTCATGAATTTATTTACACATTATTTCATGAGTTTATATTAATGTGGACTTTAATTACATCTATTTTAGTCTCATAAATAATTATTCTGGTCAGGTTTTAGCATGATTTTCTTTAATCCATTCAGACAAATTCTGGAGACAATTCCTATTTTTGTTATCCTTTGAGTAGCATATCTATCCATTCCTTACATAATCTATATCATCTATCTATTCTATTCCATCTACCTATAATGCCAGTTAGAATAAATGATTTTTTAATTTTATTGTTAATATTTGTTTTATATGCTTTAATTTATTTTATTATTACTTTTTTCTTCATACTTGCTTTAATTATGATCTATTAATTATGGTTATTTAACAATTGAAGTACTCATCCAGTTTTAAAATTGTTATTTTTCTGTAATATTTTTTTTTTGTTCATGATTTTGTTTTCATACTACTTTTTAGTTTGTTATATGTAAATAAGGAATTGTTTTTAATAATTTATACTATTATCCAGTTAAATGTATTATTTCAATCGGGCAATAAAATAATGTATGCCAGTTGATTGCTAGCAATTATGCAGGAACAGAGGTATATTTTTATAAATTGACAGTCTTCATAAATTGCAACATTAGTTTTATCAAATTTAGCATGAAAATCTGCTCTGATGGATTAATTTATTCTTACAAGTATATTAAATTGTTGTTAAATTGACAACATTTGCGTTTTGTAAAGAGTACCACTCTTTACAAATTGAAATTTGCTACCAGCAAATTTCAATTTGTAATGCCACTATTAACATACATTTGTTGTCAAATCCTATTGATGTAACCAATAAAGTTACTTTTTACTACTTACCTAACTGAAATTGAATGTATCACTGCATCATATTTCTTAATTAGAATCCATATAGTTTGTAATCTACTTTTTTAAAACTTAGGGCAGGACAAAATTTTGAACCTCAATAGTTTCTGTTTTCTTTGCAAGCTGTCAGATAAGCTTGTTTACAGTATGTTGGCTATAGTATGATCAGCCTATTACTTTGTTATGTTTGTCCATTTTGTTTATTTTATATCATATATTTTAATTATTATTTTAATGAATTTTGTATTCTCATTTTATTTATAATCATAAATTTTCCTAATCCTCCCAAAATTTATGACAGGAATGGCAAATTTGTATCGTACAAATAAAAAAATCACATTTAGTTTTTAGAAGTTAATCAATTTCAAACCTAATCTTAAAATAATTTCATGAGAGTATGGAGTAATATAAACAGATTAGCTGTACTTGCCACCATTTTAAAAAGATAGTGAAATAAAAGATCCCAAATGATGAAAGGTCAGCAAAATTTTACAGTTTTTTTTACAATATATTTTGAAAAATTAAATCACAGAAAATAAATATAGTGGGGAAAAATTACCACTGTATACTTAATGGCTAATAAAATTAGGTTTCATTCTGTGTTTATTAAATGGGTTTTTAACTTTTTCGTAATAATTTTACTTATGTCTTTACTGAAAAAGCCTATCTTAAGGTCTCCAAAGATTCTATTGTAGCAATGATATTTCTCCCAAATTTAATTATAAACCTGTTATGTAACAGTTTTTCTTCCTCTGAATGATAATTCCTTATGGATTGTTCCCCATATACCTGGCCAAAATCTTTTGAATGAATATTACTTGTTTGAGTCTTCTTTACAGATAATTTAAGGACTATACTTTGTCCTATTAGAGTTCGTAATGTCGAACTCTAATATAAAGGAATTTGTCCATTCTGAGGCCGGGTGGGATTTTATATTTTTACTAAAAATAAACAAAAAATATGGTATCAAATTACATACTGTAATATTAAGATGCAATATGTTTTCAGTGCTGAATTACATATAGGCTCATATCATAATTTTTCCAATTATGTTAAAAATGTTTGCAGTAGTTACCTTGGGCATGGTCACATGACATACAAATATATCTATACTGATGAAAGGAGGAATGTTAAATTCAATAAAAGAATTACCTTTTTCATTATGAAATGGAAATATCTGTGTTATGTCTCTATGTTTCAGCTAAACATACAGTAAAGCATACATGTTTTTGTTTGATCAGAAATAAAGAATGATTCCAGTTATATAATGTGAAGCGAATTATACTGGATTAATAGAGAATAAAACTAGTGTTAACAGAAGTAACTAACTTCTAGCTATTATTCGTTCGGCTGAAAAATTATGATATGGTGAGGAAGTTTTTTTCCATTTTTAGCAGTTGATACTGCTAAAGGTAGTATGTGAGTTCAGTAGACTGATTAAAAATTGTATATTGCTCCCATTTATTTCCAATTTAGCTAACAGCAGGCAGATCATGTAGAGATTGAGCTGCAGTTATTCCAGCCCATCTTCAAGTGAAAATTGGCTAGTGTGCATTTCATTGAAATTTTCTGTCTCAGCAAACAAGGCAAGTACAAAAGTGACTTGTAAGGTTTGCTTTGAGAAAAGCTAGATTGGCAATATGAAAGGAAATGAGATGCTACTGCAAACCTTGCCCTGGCATTATAAAAATCTCTCAGGATGCAAATATAAGCCAATAAGTGTCCCAGGCCTCAATATATTAAGTTTTGTATAACAAATCAGAAGTATAACAAATCATTACAGACACGTTTCTAATTTAAATGTGTTTGCCAAGATATTTAAACAGGTTTTGTATACTAATGTATTATCATGTCAGATTTCAGATTTAATATGGTAAATTTAGTGGAAACCACTATGATTTCCTGAACAGAAGATCTATTGTAATAAATTTTAATGGAGGCCCCAAATAGACTAAGAGATTAAATAAAAAATGATTTGATAAGGGAAAAACTTATTTAACCTGCTTGATGATGAAAGTTCTTTTTCAAATCTATGTAATTTTTTTTTAATGTAGGGTAAATGTTCATAGCTTGTGATAAATACAAACCAGTACTTGATTTTTCTCTGAATACTGCACTGCAAGTACTGACATTTCAAAAGATATTTTAAACAGTTTGTCAAATTTTCAGCACCCTTTATTACAAAAACCAAGACCACTACAGATGAACAATTATCCAAAGTTACCAAATGTTTTGGAATAACAAGTATACTACTTTTCTTATTTTTTTAAATCTGAGAGTTTATAATAATGTAAAAGTTTTCAATTAAAATTAACAAGAAAACTTGGGTATTTTAGTAATTGTGCTCAATAACCTAAAAAACATAAGATACCACAATTGAAAATTATAACAGGTAAAAAGTATGAAATAGTTTATTATTGCAGTAAAAAGTAATCTAGATATTGTATTGTATTGTGTGTGTGTATGTATTTATATATATTGTGTTTTATAGTTTTTGTAACAACTGCTGCTGATCCTCATGAGTCATCTTATGCTTGTTATTATGATGACACTATTGGGGTGTATCTTGGAGATGTTTTCAGCGTGAATTGGATGGAAGATTCTGAAGTGGTAATAATTTAGTTTGAAAAAACATGTTTGTTATAATTTATTTGACTATAGTTTTATTGTAAAATTTAATTTATGTATGATCTAGAAAATAATGAATTAGTGGTAAATTAAAAAAATGTTTAGTTCTATTTTAAATGAAGCAGCTTTTAAGTCTAGAAAATATAGATTCATTACGTTGAGATAAAAAAAATTTGTTTAGAATCAAATAAAATAGCCTGTGGCGGGATTGATCAACAGAAGTGAAAACTTAAAACAATGAGTACCAATCATTGGTTAATAATTATATTTGAATCTATTTTTGATTCTAATGTATGTGATTGTTCATTTAAAAGATCTTAATAGACTACTTAAGAAATCTATTTATAGTAATATAGTGTAATGGTTAATTAAATAATTTGATAATAAAAATTAAATTGGTTTTCTTTATTAAATAAATGTTAGAAAACATTTACATTTTAATAATGAATTATAATATTTTTTTACAATATATTATTACATTATATTATTATTCTGTTTCTGTAATGTTTATATTATTTTGTTACGTTATTTTTGCATTGAATTTAAGCAATTATTTTAAAATTAATTTTTATATAAACAACTTAATAAACACTTTAATATGTATAACCATATCTACAAAGCAACATGCTTCAGAAAACAACAGTCTTTCTATACTGTAATAATGTATACATATACATGTATTGGTATACACAGAGAGAGAAAAAGAGCAGAAGGAAGAAAGAGAAGTGGAATCAATGTCTTTCTTTACTATATATATTGATGTAGAAGTATATGTGTAAGCATACACAAAGAGAGAATGAAAGAGAAATGTAGTGGGCAGTCACTGATGGAACATCAGTGTTTTTTTTCCCACCTCTCATTCTATATATATTATATGCATATATGTATAAATTCTTGCTCCACATCTTTCTCTCAATGCTTAGCAACTCGTAATGATTTTTGATTACAAGTCAGCTATTTTTTCTCTATGCAGAAGTCTATCACTAAGTGTCTGGCACAACACACAAAAAAAGTTTTCACTTCAAAAATTTTATTTGTGGCTTATCAATGAAACATAGTTATTTTTATAAACATTTTACTCATGTAAATTATTTTGCCTGCTGCTGACTAGTTTCATGCTTTTTTTATAGGACAGTGTCCTACAAATGTTTGTGTTCACAGTTGGAGATTGTACCATTGTTTTTGTATTGTTTGTTGACTTGGTGATGTGGAATTATTTCTACTTTTCTTATTTGGGTTTCAGTATTTGTGCATACAATGATTTACTGGCAAATGTACAAAATTTATGTTTTTTAGTGTAAGAATATTTTTACTTGTTAGAAAATATAAGAACAATTGATTAGTCCAAAGAAAGATGTCATATCATCCAGGCTAATTTTGGGCATTGGTCATGTGTAGTATCCTAAGTTTACAGTTATAATTTAACTCTTTGTAAAATAGCTGAGATTGTAAAAACTGTACTTAAGATTTAGAGAGAAAAGTTGCCATAAAGTGAGGTTAGCTGGGACGTAACGCACAAACATTTTTATGCAGATACAATGGTATGCTTTCTTGTAGATTATGTAGAAACATATCAATAAATAAATCTCATATCTTGCATTTGTTCAACTGATATAAAAAAATTTTTAGAGGCTTAAACTATTTTCAAGGATATACCACCAGCAAATTTATTAAACATCGATCGGATTAACTCAAGTGACACTCCAGAGTAAGAAAAACTTATCTTCTGATGGGGTGTGAAGTATGGCATTCAAGAGTTGAATGAAAGTAAAAGTGTTATCACCTTGATATTCAGTTGTATTGCATTAGGAGGTTTACTTTCAGTTTATGTTATGTGTAAGGGTGCTAAAGTCTACCCAAATTTGACTGTGAGTAGGCTATTTAATGTTAGGTACAACAGTATTGAAAATGAATGGTGTGACTGATTATGTTTCAAAAATGGTTTTCAGCTGTTGTTATTCCGTGGGTCCAGGTCTTGTAGGTCCTAAAGTATTACTAGGAGATAATTTTAATGCAATGTTTAGAAGATGAAATAAAATGTGTGCCTTTTCCACTCAATATAACACATCTTTGTTAATCCTAGATGTTATTTTAAAGAGATAGTGGCGAAAAATCCTCAAAGATGTGAAAGTTTAAAGCAGGAAAAAATTTACCTATCCTGCTTTTGTCAAGTAAACAAGTCTTATTTTGTTTTACCTTTAATGAGTACAAAACTCGGAATGTGACGTGAAGCTACTATATTTTGGATGAAGATTGGAACAACCTGGGTAAAAAATTTCTGAAGTGGCAGAAGAGATAACCTACATTCTATCTATGTTCTCTGCTCATATGTTGCAAAGAAGATAGTTAGGTACTTAGACTAAAAAGAAGTTAGAGGAACACAAGAGGAAGGTAACATTCCTTCAGTAAACTGTCAGTAGCTCAACTCTTTTTTCCCCCATACAGATGACAGAGGAGTTGATGAAGATCAGATTATTATTATTATTTGTGGAAGAAATTTTAAATCCTTCCAAAACCAATAACAGTTATTAAAAGTATCAAAGGAATGAGTTTCTTGTTTTTACAATAAGTTTTGATAGTTTTCTTCTTGGATTGGTATCCAACTTAAAAAAAGGGTGACTGTTAAGAATTAAAGTCTGCTTCTGATTAACTGGTTTAAATTCCCTAACTGATTTAGGGAAATCATTCATTACGTTCCAGCTAAATTTAATTAGGCTAATAGTATTTTTTCTTATTATGATTTCTTTAGAATTTAATTGGCATGGTATAATTTTTAACAGATAATAGGTTTTACATAACTGAATAAATTACAATCAAATTACGAGGGTAAGTCAATTATTATCCGCAATATAGTTATAAAATTTTATTGTAATCAAATAGGAAACTTACAAGT
>JAAAKQ030303398.1:0-10130 GCA_010016005.3 Zanna intricata
TAAACTGTTTATCAATTCCTTTCTTTTCTTATAGTAAGATTTATTTTGTGTAATTAAATTATAAAAATAGTTATAGAGGTTAAGAGCCACAAAATCATAATTTCTTTTGAAATACTCCTTATTAGGGCTAGGTATAATAATTTTTCCAGAATTTCTTCCAGATCTAACAACATTATTAAAATTAAGATGCAATGGTTTCTTATTACGCAGATAAAAGTTGTTTAATAATTTTTAAAAATAAAAAAAATTATTCAACCATTTGGAAAATCTTACCACCAATTTATTAAAAATAAAAATAAAAAGTTTTCTTTCAAAACAAGACTCTGTCTAAAAAGTTTTAAATAATAGTTATAATTATTAATATTAATTATATGAATTAATAACGGAGGTAACCCTGAATTTTCTGTATCCCGTTCAACTTGTATAGAAGTATATGCTCAAATAATTTCCATTTAGGCTACACTTTATAAATTGTGATTTATTTTGTTAATTTTTATATTTATTAACTTCACATATATTTTTATTTTATGAATTAACTGTATATTTGTGTCCACTGGTCTGATCAAGGTATTACCACAGTCTCCCTTAAACTATCTAATCTACTCTAAGTAGTATTTTTTTCAACCGTGCCGTAACATATCTTTTTATTCCTAACATCATCCAAAATATATAATGCATTAATACTAGTATGTATCGATCAGAATAAAATATACTATATTTTTAATTTTATTTACTTATTATTTATTAATTTTCTTTTTAGATGACCCGTCATCGACTACTTTGGTCATTTTACCCTATGAAAATGGACATTTGTAGAATACATGAAAAATACCATGTCTTACCGGGATTCGAACACAGGACCGTTGAATGAAAAGCAGAGACGCTACCGGAGTGGTAGCGTCTCTGCTTTTACCAAGGAGATCGGCAATAAAATATTTACATTTATTTACTTAGGTAAAACTCAATACAAACTACAACATATTTAAATTTTGTGAAATAGACAGAATGCGTCAAGGTATTAAAGGTTTTTAAATGAGAATGCTGTTAGTAGGCTATTGCCTCTTTACAAAGAGACAAACACTGAATACACACACACCCAAATACATACAAATATTAATATCCGAAAAATTTCCTTCTGGTATTTTGGTTTTTTTTTTGGGTATCTTAGGTATCAAAATCAAGGTCCGAAATGAACCACACATGCCCATATTGGACCCATTCCAATACTTTCCTTTCTAGAGCTATAGCGCTATCTAGACGAGAAACTATCTTAAAAAAATATCATGAAAAGAAATGAATAAATAAATACAAATTTCCAAAGAAAATATATAAGAATATATTTCTTAGAAAAGAATTTATCTTTTTAATATGTGAATGAACTCAGTGGCATTTTATATATTTTTTAACGTAATTACAGGCTCACTATTATTATTTTTTAATCGTATTATGATTCAATTCGCTTCAAATATTTAAGAGATGAAGATTTTATTTATATTAAAAAAACTTAATAATAATCAAGTATATGTAGAAAAAAATATTTACGTGTAATTAAATATTTTACATTTTTCTTGTAGCACCATTAATGATAGTAATATTTTACAGGACTATGTAGTCAAATATATGAAGATTGTACTTGTTGTAATTTAATTATATAAACAATATATATGTTTTGTTAAATAAATAATGTTAGCCGTATGAGTACTGTTTGTATATATTATACAAATCGGTCAATGTGTATGTTCGTACGAAATATAAGTTCAAAAAACATATAATATCAATCCAATTACAGGCAATATTTTACTATCTAACAGCTGTCAAATTAGTTTGAATAGTCTATTTATGAACATGTCTTTATTTCGTAATAAACATGCGTCAATTACTCTCTAATAATTTAGTGACATTTAGTAGGTTATCACATTCATAAAACAGGATATTTTACTATTATATAATAGGCTGCCAAATTCCCAATTATTTGATATTTAAACACTGATTTGCTATACACCAACTTAATAGACAGTGTAATAAGAGCGAAAGGTCATGTTCGTTCTTACCGGATCGAAATCAGCAGATAATGGAAATCGAAGGTGTGAAGGTACAATCTAGGGTTACTAAATGCAGTAAAACTGTCCTTTCTTTACCGGGTCATTGAACGTAAAGTGTTCGAAGTTTGGCAATGTTCCAAGTCGAACCCCTCTTGTGTTGACATTATCCGAACAACTAGTAACCGAACAAGAGAATTATAATAAACTAAATTAAAAATACGTGATTCCTTATTCCTTTCCTAAAGATACTTATCTCGCTTCTTCTAGTTACGTAAATTCTATGTCTAAATTAATATAACTATTTCAGAAATTTTACAAAATTAGCGTAACATTATATAATTGCCGGCTTCCGTGGCGTGAGATGTAGAATCCCGGTCAGGCATGGCATTTTCACAGACGCTACAAATTATTCATCTCACCCTTTGAAGGTATACTTAACGGTGGTTCCGGAGGCAAAAAAAAAAATGCAATCGGCATAATGTATAATATTATAATATATACTACATAATTACGGCATATTGTATATTGACCTAATGAGTAATACACATTATGCCGATTACTTTCAAGATAATGAAAGTTTTTTAACATCTTGATTTTGTTCTTAATTCATAATGATATGAATTTAATTAGTTCATATTGATATATGTTGGTGTAAAGAAAGAAAAATGTAAAATATTTAATTACACGTAAATATTTTTTTCTACATATACTTGATTATTATTAAGTTTTTTTTAATATAAATAGAATCTTCATCTCTTAAGTATTTGAAGCAAATTGAATCATAATACGATTTAAAAATAATAATAGTGAGCCAGTAATTATGTTAAAAAATATATAAAATGCCACGAGTTTATTTACATATTAAAGAGATAAATTCTTTTCTAACAAATTTATTCTTATATATTTTCTCTGGAAATTTGTATTTATTTATTTATTCATTTCTTTTCATGATATTTTTTTAACGTAGTATTAGATAGCGCTATAGCTCTAGCAGGGAAAGTATTGGAATCGGTCCAATTTGGGCATGTGTGGTTTACTTCGGACCTTGATATTGATACCCAAATAATAAAAAACCAAAAAACCAGAAGGAAATTTTCCGGATATTAATATTTGTATGTATTTGTGTGTGTGTGTATTCAGTGTTTACCTCTAAATCACCTTATATCTCCCGAACTACGGAGCCAATTCTGATTTGCTTAGATTACTTCTATATATTGGGCATTGATGCCATTAAATTTTCAACCTAAAAGGTCAAGGGAGTGAGACTATAAAGCAAGGTCATCCTCAGTACTCGAGATTTCACCCAATTAGGTTATATTTTTTTATGGAATATTTGTTAAAGATAAAAAAATAACAATATTTGGATAAAAAGAAAGTTTGCAAAATCGCACCACCACTCCAAAAAAATGCTGTTGTTGTCGACTGCTATGTTGTGACGTAACAGGTGAATGCAAGATTTAAAAAAATAAATAATATTTAAAGTGTAATAAAGTAACTTGTCTGGCTGGGTCCCAAACTCGAACGCCCGGATGACTCGGTACCTGGTGAATTAAGCCTCGCGGCTACACCAGAATGACATTTGTATAAATGGAATTAGTTCTAATAAGTTATGAAATTACCTTAGTTAGTGACGAACGAAACGACTAAATCGCCAAATTCCCGCAAATTCAATTCGGTATGCGCGCGCGCTTTAGTTAAAATCATTTAAAAGAGAACGTACTATATTTAAATAAAATTATAAATATTTTAAATTAAGTTGTTTATGTATATGTACGTAAGCCATGCAGCAGAACAACTCACAGTTTTTGGACTTAGAATACAACTGTGTAAGTCCTACAACTGCGTTGTCAGTTTTTTTTTTTTTGTAATAAATAATTTCTAACATTATTTAACTATTAGTTTATGTTATTTTTTTTTCATTATTATTATTATTATAATACTATTTTAGTAATACCATTATGATTAGAACGTTTGCTTTTCACTTCTCTTGTATATTTTTATTGTGAAATATCTAATTAAAAAAAGTTATCTTTTTTTTTTTAATAAATTTTATTTCGTTTTATTTCTTGTATTTTTGTAAATATTTTGAAAAAAGCAAAATATAATAATAAATAAAAAAAAAAAAGAATACTAAATAAATGGTTTAAATCTATTATTGATTGATTGTTATCGTATATGAATTGTTAGAATCTAACAGTCTGAGTGATGGATTAACTGACTGAGCTTAAGCGTAACAAATACTATTAAAAATCTTGAGTCGGCTATCTTGGTATTTCATATATTTATCCGTCAATAACTTTCAATTATAAGGCTGGATTTCAAAGAAACCTTTTAGGATTATTATTTAAACGTTGGAATTAAATAATATTTTAGAACTTAGGCAATGGGTTAGACAAATTTAATAAAAAATGGTTATCCGAGCTTTTTTGACGATTTCATGATTTTGAAAATAATTTTAGTTTTATTTATTATAAACTAAGAACGAGATATATATATATATATACACGAGTATATACATACAAAAGACATTTTATTCTGTAGAAACATAGTCCTAAGTTTTATCATGAAAGTAATTGTTTAGAAGTTTTAGCGACTGGAAGCCAAGTTTCTTTCCGCCACTCTAACTTTCATAATATTATATTCTATAGAGTATATAAAGTCGCACTATTCAAAGGATCAAATAACTAATAAAATTCATTTGAAATATGATAAAAAAAAATATTTAATAATTATTTTATTAGGAAATTACAACTTTACTTGAAGTAAGCTCGATAAACATAGTCTGACTGAAAATTAATTTTACAATTATAATGATTAATGATAATGAATTATAAATAACAATATATTTTAATGAGTTCTTATAAATATGTTATAACAAGCATGTAAATGCAACCGAGATTTGAACTAAAATATCAGTCCGACCTAAAATTGAGTTCTGCAGTCTTGTGCTAGCAATTAAACTTTGGTTTAACCATGAAATTCACAACTACTGACAAAAATTTCTCCCTTCAAATAACTTTTATTTTGTGAGTAAACTGATTTTCCTGACCTGAAATAATGGTAATTTTTTTTAAAACTACAAATAGTACACTATACCAGCACAAAAGAAAAAAAAAAATTAGTTTTCTGTGTAGTTGTTACCGAACTACATACAGAAAGGTAATACATTTTTAAACAAGATAATCTTCTGCACGTCATATTAAGACTATATAAAAACAAAGCAGGAATCTAAAATTACTTAACATACGTAACACTATGACGTAAACACATTTTTTCATAATATCTGTTTTCATCAAAATTTTAAACTAAACTATCTATGGTTGTTTTCCTTACACGTATGAAGTATAAAAATTAATTTTTGTATTCCATACCTTTAAGTCGGTGTAGCCGTAAAACATACAACTACAACTTAAGTTGAATGATAGTCAATAAAAATATAAAAGAGAAACCAGAAGTATGTATATTATGTCTAGCTGAAAGTTATGCCCAGCTGGTCTAGTGGTTAACGCGACATCGCAAATCAGCTGATTTCGAAGTCGAGAATTCTACGGTTCAAATCCTAGTAGAGGTAGTTATTTTTATACGGATTTGAATACTAGATCTTGGATACTGGTGTTCTTTGGTAGTTGGGTTTCAATTAATCACACATCTCAGGAGTGGTCGACCTGAGATTGTAAAAGACTACACTTCATTTAGATTCATACACATCATCCTCAGTCATCCTCTGAAGTAGTACCTTACGGTAGTTCTGAAGGCTAAAAAGATAAAGAGAGAGATAAAAGTTGTGTTCATTAAAGAGAGATACATTAATAAATTAACAAAAAATTTATCCATCACCAAAAACATCAAAATAAACTTCCAAGGTTGTCTATAAAAGAGTTCAACTAAAAAGCGAACTAAAAATCTTGGCTGAGCGACTAAGCAGACTCCACAGCCTGCCCCCTATCGACTAAATCTCCCTCATCGCTCTTCTCCGCCCCAAGACTGGACCCGCAATAAAACATAACGCGGTCTCGGGGGATTTTGTGGAATCTTCTATCTTCTATTGGAGATGTTATCAACACTCATCTCCTCGGCATATCTGAAACAAAGAAAAACAGAAAAAACACACTCACGCATATAATCAACCATTCACTCAACATTCGAACCTGTGGTATATGTATGTGTGCGTATACCTGTCAGTGTGTGTTCATGTATCGGGGTCGAGAGTCTCCGTACATCATCATCATCATCTCCCAACCCCAGTAATGGCGATCGAGGATTCAGTAGAAGGCTGTCCATTCCCCTGACTCCTTGGTATCTGTGTATACGACTCCTCACCCCAGTCATAGTGGGGAAGGAGTCCCCGTGCTTCATCACTGCAGCTCATCTCCATAGAAGATGCGATGCAGCTCCGCAGAGAGCTGTCCCCCCCCCCCCACATGACCATTCTTCTCTTCTCAGTTGTCCCAGTTATTTCAACCACAGTACCGCCGTCACATATTCTCCAATTTTCTCCCATCCATCAAGTCCTTGCATCATCGTTGTCATAAATTCTGCCGGGGTGGTCTCCACCATCTCCCAGCGCAATTTTTCATCAGTCCCACGATCACAATAAATAAAAGTATGTTCCCCAGTATATAATTCTCCACAATATAGGCAATTAGGCCATTGCCTCCTGTGGAAACGGCACAAAAACTCATTGAAGGTCCCATGGCCAGTGAGGAAATGGGACAAGTAAAAGTCCACATCCCCATGTCTCCTCCCAGCCAGGGACCCAATACCGGGATCAATCGGCTTGCCCAAGCTACCACCGACGCGGTTTCCCACACTGTCTGCCAATCCTCGAAAAGACTTGCTTTTGTCACCTCCTTCCTTTCCCCGTTCCAGACACGTATTCGTTCTTCTGCAATTAGTTTTAACGGGGGGACCCCTGCTAGCACTCCAGCTTCTAGACTGGAGACAGTCCTTTTACAATTTACAATCTTAAGACAGCCTTACCGTTGTAGTGACTGTAGTTTACTTTAATTTATTTTTTTATCAGTGGCAGTTTCCACGCAGAAACTGTACAGTAGCATCGCCGTTACTCTTGCCAATAATAATCGGCGCTTTGCCAATCGTGGCCCACCATGCGGAAGCATCACCTTAGTAAAATTCCAGTAACTTTTCTCGCCTTTTTTAAAATAAAACTTATATGTTCGTTAAATAACCCTGATGTATGCAAATAAACTTCTAAATATTTCACCGTCGACTGCGTCCTCACCGCTTGCTCGTCGACGTAAATCGTAATTGGGCGAAGTCTCCGTCTACCCGTCAACGTTATCGCTTCTGTTTTTGACAGCGCCAAACTTAAACCACGCCTCAACATCCATTGACTGATACGCCGTATCATTTTATTTGCCACCACCTCCACATCTTCTTCCATACGACTGCTCACCATCAGTACTAAGTCGTCAGCATATGCTACAAGTTCTACATTCATCGGGAGGTCTTGCCGTAGTATCCCATCAAATGCTATGTTCCACAATGTGGGGCTCAAAGACGACCCTTGAGGCACTCCACCTCCAGACCTATATTCGAGTATTCCTTCCTTTGAATGTAGTCGTATTATCCTATCCGATATAAAGTTACCGATTATTCTTCTGTTGTACCCACTCACATTTCGGCGACGCAGCTCTTGCAGGACCACTTCCTATGACACGCTACCGAAAGCGTTCTTAACATCTAGGAGGACTAGCAACGGAATTTCTCTAGTCCTCCAGGTACCTGAGCGATACACCTCCGCTCAATCTGTTACATGTTTCAGTGCATCAGTTGTCAAAGTGCCCCGTTTAAACCCACATTATGAGCCTGCCAGACCTCCCGATTCTTCTACTTCATCTGTCAACCTCCTTACCAATAGTCGTACAAAAATTTGCCCAGCACTAGCAATAAACTCATAGGACGAAACTTTCGATTTTGCAACCCTATACTAGACTTTTCAACCAACAACACCGTAGCCTCTTTCCAGCAAGCCGGAAAAGTGTTACTACTCAGAGCATTGTTCATCACCTCTAAAATCAGCCATGGTTCCGCTCGGCATAAACCTTTCAATAACGAAACCTGCACTCCATCCGGACCAGGGCTCTTCTTAAGATTCATCCTCCCAATAGCATACCTTAGTTCTTGTATAATGAATCTGGGTACTTCTCCAAAGTCATCTAGTCGATAATTACTCGGCGCTAGTATAAAAAGTCTACTTATAGATCGGCGCTACTATAAAAAACTTATAGATCGGTCCACTGTCTCCTTTGCCAATAGCGGTGTGGGAGGACCAAACTTCTTCATAAGTATTCGATAGCCTGTGCCCCACGGGTCTACCTCTAGATCATCTACTAATTGCTTCCATCGCTCCCTCTTAGATCTCTTTATTGCATTATCGTACTCATTCCTCTTCATTTTATAATTGTAGGATGCCTCCTCATCATCTAGTTGGGCCCGCCTACGCCTTTGCCAAACCTTCCTTAAATGAGACACTTCGATTCTTAAACGACTTATCTCTGGGATCCACCAATAAACTCGCCTCCGCGATTATTCGCCCACCGAGAGTATGTTATCTGACTCTTCTTTTATCAATTGACACAACCCTTCCGGGTCGAATATCGGGTTATCCCTTAATCGCTGGAATACAGCTTCCATAAAGTTTTACAAATGAGTTGGGGTTGGCCTCTAACGATCTTTCCTGCGATAATGTGGCATTCTATTACCAATAACATCAAAGCTGATTTCTTTGTGATCCGTTTATAACTCTTCCTCCAATATTGTCCAATCTTGTATTAAGGCGAAGTTTCCATCAGAGATAAGTGTCAGGTCTATTACAGACCCTGTCACCCTACCAACAAAAGTCGTATGACCAGGTGTCCCAACTGAGGCCATATTCACCGAACTTAGCGCTGTCGCGAGATTGACCCCTCTGGGAGTGGTTTTCAACCCCCCAAGCATCACCGCTTCCGCATTAAAGTCTCCCATAATTACAACTGGCCTCGGCGCTTCTCTAATTGCAGCGATCATATCGTCAAGGAAGTCTTCAAAACGGTCCTCTGCACAGTTCAGTGATATATAGGCAGCTATCACAGTCACTGTCGACATGAAAACACTAACTATCTCCATCCGGTTTTAGTCCTCATTACATCATACATCATACCTCCCAGAGACAAATACAAACGTTACATCGTAATTGTCGCCTGCCTGCCAAGCATCTCGAGTTCCCACCGAGGGGAATAACGCCCGCCAAGTGACATTACCGGTTGCCACACCACCCCCTCCGATCCTAGCCCTGAAGGGCTTTACCGGAGGTCGTCTTTTCGCTTCGGTCTGATAACGCCACAGTCATCAACCGACCTTGTGGAGATGCCACCGATGTCAATGCTCCGAGGAACATTCACATCGGTTAGTAGAAGGCCAATCAAATTTTGATGGTGACCAGTGCCTTCGAAGAAGACACGGAACACCGCGAAACCACCACTAAGAAACAAGTTTAGGACTGTTCGTGGAAGCAGGAAGACCCCCGCGCCTGCTTAACCAGCACAGCAACGATGCCATTCTACCCGCAATTCTACAATTCGCTCGCCAGCTTATAGAAAGGAGTGCACTTACTTACTTATTAATTACCAAATCCGTGAGAACCCCAGTCTTGGCCCGTGCGAGAGCTACCAACTCTCACCCGGCACCAACCTTGAGGTCCGCGTAGACGCTATCAATTGTTCGCAACTTAACCACATTCCCTAACTCCCTTTTAGGGTACACCCCGTTTCTAACAATTTCACAAACGCATTCTATGTCCGCACTCGGAAGCACGGAAGAAATATACTCCCGAGCGCGACTCCATTGATACCAAAATAAATCTAACCGAGGCTACGGTACCAAAGCGCCTACCTCTGGTCAATCAAATAGCCCCGGCGTGCTCTAACCACCCGGGGTTCTACACTACACTCCCTCAGCAGATTTCCTCAGGACGAGAAATCTAAGGAAGTCAGCCACAATTGTCCATTCTCTGCGGGTCTTCCAGTTGACCCGCAGATCCAGAAAGGAGTTCACTCTCTCTAGTTCCCTAACTACTCTGGTACGTTC
>JAAAKQ030303409.1:0-10130 GCA_010016005.3 Zanna intricata
GGCAGGCAACGGTTGGAATATGTAAAACAAATTGTTAGGGATGTAGGATGTAGGAAGTATAACGAAATGAAACAACTTTCACTGGATAGGGAATCTTGGAGAGCTGCATCAAACCAGTCAAATGACTGAAGACAAAAAAAAAAAAGGATATTTATCTCAAATAACTACAAAAAGTGAAATAAAAACAGTAACTAATGATAGTGTAATTAATATTTATACGTCACAAATCCAAAAAATCCAAAATCCAAAAGTATTTATGAAAATATTACACAGAAAACAAAGTGCACTACAAAAAAACAAATAATGATTATACTACTTAAACTGTAGTGATACTGTCAGATGGGAAAAATGTATTAAAAGAAGAGAAAATTACCTTAAACTCAGTCTTATGTGAACTGCTTATCACTATTGAAATACGAGAAAATTAAATTTTTTTACTTAAAAAAAATTTGTTCCAGCAAAATACATATTTTTTTAATATTTAGAGTTAAATTATAGAAAAAAATATTAAATAATATTAATAAAATCCACCTTACCAGCACATTGAAAAAGTCTCTAGATCTTTCTGCTTACTTGAAAACTATCATCAGGAGCTAAAAATATTACATAAATTAAAAAATCATTGGTTAAAATGAATAAACAGTCATGAATGTCCCATCAGTATACTGAAAGTAAAAATCTATTTTTTCCTGCAGTATACTCGAACTCTATATTAATAAATCAATATAATTTACAAAAAAAAAAAAAAAAAAAAAAAAAAAAAAAGTAAGGAAAAGAAGTCTGATTCGAACCGATATGTATCTTTGTAAGATCCAAATTAGTCATTAATTAAAAATTGATTTGGCTATAACTCTGGAATCAAAGAAAATAAGTACCACTTATATATATATCGATGCAAAGCTCTCAATGATGGCTTATTACTTCACTTTTTACTGCATTTTTTTTGGAGTTTGTGCATTTTTGGCTTTTTTTTTACCTGTTTGGTTCAATCGATTGCAATCAAAGGTCCACAACAACCAAACAGCATTCTACGGCTAATCGTTGTTGAATTATGCGTAATACTTATGTACGCATAATTTCTGTACTTATGTTACAGACGTTACGCCGAGACTAGTAATAATGAATAGGCCGTTAAAATCTGAAAACCGAAATTTTTTGTAAAATTAAAGCTTTTAAATTTTCTGATTAATTGTATCAAGTAAAGCATGTGTATGTTACCTAATGACAAATACATTTAGTAAATACTCGCCAGTCGTTACCAACTTAAATTACGGTGTCAGTAATACCAACTCTTGCGCGCGGATTTCAAATTTTTAAATTAATGTCTTTGACAATTATTAACATTTTATATATATATACATACATATACACACACAAATTTCATATATTTATGTGTGGAAATGGGGGAATTTTTTCATGAAAAAAAAACATACATACATCCATAACTCGTAAAAGAAGTAATAACTTCTGTCGGCCAGTCCTGCGTCTGCTACATGTTTTTTTTTTTTTTTTTTTATATTGCACTATTTCATATTGTAAAATTATTTGTTACGAATTGCTAGTAATCATTAGGTTAATAATAATGCACGTATCCATTTATGAAAAAAAAAAATAAAATAAAAAGTATATTAGACTTAATAAAAGTATAAATAGGTATATAAATGTAGTATAGGGATATCAAATATGGGGATTTAAATGCAGTATCACGTATCCTAATACCTCCTGGGCATATTTTGACCTAAATCACGCTTTACAGCGACCATTATAAAGGAACAATTAGGACAGGCGGGCTGCATTACATCATCATCTTTATATCATTTTTTTTTTCTTTTCTTCTTTTCATCTATCTAGTTCTACTAAAGGTCGACAGTTCAAGAACTTCTTTCTTGGATTATTACTTTTTAATTTATATTCACTTTTTCTAACTTTAATATTATTATTATTATTATTATTAAATTGCCGTGGTGGCTATATAGCTATATACATGAGTTGAATTGTTTTCAGTAATACAATTGCATGATCTAATCGAGTTTCGTGTTTGCCTATTTGTTTATTATGGTGGACTGTTATAATAAACGAAAGTTAGATATAATACGAGTAAATTTATCTACAAAGAGAACATTATTGAAATTATTTATATTTTTATTTTAAATGTAAATAAACTATACGAAAAACAAATTCACTTTAATCAATAATCAATTTTAATTAATAATCAACTTTCTGGTTAAAGCATATCATTTTAATTATTTATAGAGGGGCGTTTATAGGTACAACATTTTCATTTAATTTTTATTATTTACTTCAACGATCAATTCAACATTAATAATCAAAATCAAACATGGAATAATATTACTAGAATGAATAAATTATTCTCATGTAAGGAATTCCTCGAAGAGTATTGACTAGTTCGGGTGACTTGTGAAACAAATATTTTTTTTTTTCTTTTTAACTGTGCAAGCTGTTAGTAAGAAAGTTAATTATGGAAGTAATCTTACTCTACAAGGTATTATTGCCAGCCTCCGTTGCTAGAGTGGTAACTTCTAGGCCTTCCATCCGGAAGTCCCGGGTTCGAATCCCGGTCAGGCATGGCATTTTCACACACGCTATACAAATCATTCATATCCATTCTCTGAAGAAATATCTAACCGTGGTCCCGGAGGTTAAAAAAAAAAAAAAAAACGTTATTAAATAAGTTATTATTTTTGGTTTAATAACAGCAGTCAAACAAAGTTCTGACCTTCTTTACAATGGATGGGACTTATATGTAGCGTTAAATTTATTATTTTTATATCCTTGCATGAAGTGAAGGAAGTATTGTGATCGCGAAAAATTTCGGTTTTTCAAATTTCAACGGAAATATCCGTTTTGACCATTCCTGAATCCATTTTGACTAGTTTCGGCTTGACGTCTGTACGTACTTAAATACGTATGTATATCATCATTCTCTTTTCTCTATTTTTCTGTTTACATGCTGGAATCACCGTAATATATTACTTCAGAGGATTATATGTATGAAATTGATTGAAGTGTGGTCGAAAGACAAAATATCGTTATAACTTTCTTATTAAGTAAAATATCGAATTCTTTTAAAGTTCCTACTGTTCTTTGGATAAGGGCCTAAAACACATTTAAGTAAATTTTTTGATATCACCAACCATTAACCCAGGGGGTCGAAAAAATAGGCTTTCGAAGACAAAAAAAAATTCATATCTCTCTTAATAAGCACATTATCGAATCCGTTTAAAGTGGTCGTTAGTCCTCTAAAGATTACCTATAACTTACTGTCTGAAACAATTATTGATACGGCCAATTCTATTTAGATTCAAATTAAAAATTTTGCTGGAATTGTAACATGGAGTTTTTCGTATAATAAAGATGTGAAACTTGTTTTCACATGCAACTGTTGTACTAAATAAATTTCAAGTTTTTCTTAATTTTAAGGTGGAAATCTTTTTTATCCGCTACTTGGCACCGGTGAAATCTATCTCCGCCTTCCAATATGCCGAAAGGGATTTTTTATTACTTTACCGATTACGTATATCATTTATCCTGCATTCTTAACATCAAAAATTATTTTTATTTTATTGTTATTTACGCTTACTTACACTACACTTTACGTACGCTTGACATAACTAAACTTATATACGTTTTATGAATCTACACACTCGCCTATAGTCTGAAGTTACGTCTCTTGAACGATGAAGCGTGAAATTGATTCTCCGCCGGTTACTCTTACATCCTCCTCTGTACTCTCTCCTTCTCCTCCTCACAGTGTTACAATATTACCTTGTTGGTTTCACAAGGGTAGCATGACGCAGGACTGCTGATGCGTGCCATCTTCCCATCACTGGGAATGTCCTTTATATTTTGTGAAGGACGTTATTGAATAATATTCTCTTTAATGGACTGTACATATAATTATATGTAGGCGAGTAAGGTAATTCATTACTATATAGAAGAAATAAAATATTAAATGTTATAATTATTATTATTATTATTATTTATTAATAGATGGTGGGTAGCCTCACTATATTTTTTGTGGTTATGCGCAGATTGAGTATGAGATATTTTTTTTTTAATTGTTCTTAATTTGTTTCTCAGAACTCTGGTTCAACGATGCGTAATTTTCAAGGTTATGTTACCGTTTTTATTTTTATTACAGGTGTTTTTCTTTTTTCTCTTTTTAATAAAGTTTTACCACAGATTTATGTGACCTAATTTTTCATTGTTATTGTTATTGCTTCTGAAATTTCAAGTAAAAATCAAAAGTTGCCCGTTTGGTTTTATGAAATAAAATTTAAATATTAAATTCAGTCGTATTTTTATTCTTTGTTGGCTTTACTTTTATAATGTACATAAAAGGTATAATAAAGGTATATATTTCTCGGATAATTAATAGCCATGGGCTATCGATATAATTTAATACACTGTATAATTTAATACATATTCCTTGATGTATCTTTTGGTTCAAATCCATGTAATATTTCGTTACTTTTAATTTAGTTATACATGTCAAATTAATGATAATTTTCAGTGTTAGTTTAGCCTAATAAACTAACTGTAATATTGGTTTTGTAGCGCTTAGCGGACCGGCAAAATAATGACGTGTGGAAACTTTTCTGTATTTGTTTATTGTGTACTTTTCTATAGAATGAAAAGGAATGCAGGGTTTTTTAATGCTGTTGTACTAATTTAAACACACTTAATTACATACAAAGTGCAAGCATGTAAATGCTATGAACATTTACATCGAATGCACCATTACAAAGTATTTTATATTTAAATTTCAGTTTTTCTACACAAGGGCAATGTGAAAAAATTAATTTAATTTATTAATGAGCAATCGAACGTATTTTTAGAAATTTTTTTTGTGTATTTCACACAGACTTACGATGGATTTAGTTGAAAAAAACTGATGTGGACACTTCATGTGAATTACTTCCTTGTACGCCTATTAAATTACATAGAAACATTTTTTTTAAATGTAAAGAACATAAAATGTTATTTCATTAATATCTTCTGATATTTTTCCTTTTTTTTAATCAAACAAATTTTTTACAATCAGAGATTAATGAGTATTAATAAATCAGTATATTTAATTTTTAAAAAAAAGTTAAAGAATTATACGTATATGAAGTCGGATTCTAACCGATGTGCCTTCCCTTACAAGGTATAAATATTTAATTAATTAAAATTTTATTTGCCTATAACCTCTTGAACGAACGAAAATAAGTAACACTTACCATCACATATCGTTGAAAATCTTTCAATAAGGTCTGCAGTTAAAATTACTACAATTAAAAAAAAAAAAAAGTCGAAAATCCAAATGTTTCAAAAATTGAAACTGTGCTTCATTTAGAGGTCTGATTGTATACACATTTTTGGCCCAGTCGATTACAGTCAAAAGGAGAGGTGCACAACTAGATGTTACAATAGACTTAAATTCAAAATTTCAACATTCTACGACTAATCGTTTTTTAGTTATTCGAGATACATACATATAGACGTCACGCAGAAACAAGGGAAAATAAATTCCAGGAATGGTCGAAATGGATATTTACGTTGAAATTTGAAAACCGAAATTTTTCGCGATTACAATTGTTCGTTTACTTCTTACAAGGAAGTAAAAACAAACATAAAATAACCTAAAACGTCTTTTACTGGATTTAGTGTCGTTATATATCGATAGATGTTATCTATATCGATTGTCATTGTCTATATCGATCGTTGTCTATGTTCACATTTACTTCCTTAGACATATATTTTGTGATTAAATATTACGTTATAATAATATTGTTGAATTAATAACATGTAAGCACTCCCGGGACGGGACAAATAATAATAAATTGATAAATTTTCAGCGAAGTCGGTTAAGTATTTATTGCATTATTAAGGCACACACAAAAGGGAGATTGTCTTTTATTTCTATATATGATCATTATTATTATTATTATGAATTGTATTTTTAATCTTTAAATTCATCGACAAAGATGTAATGCGACGACTAACTGTAGTAATAGTGTCGGTTAGGTTAATTAGTCTTGTAGACCAACATGTCAAGTGAGATAGATATTTTCACTACCTGCTATACGTTAAGAAGATTAACTGCTTTAACTCTAATTTGGTTAACATCCTGTTGGTAAAAGTAAAAGCTCAACTCCCTTCAAAAGGTCATTTTAAAGACTTTTCAGTGACATTTTTTTTTCTTGACCAAAATGAGACTAGAAAAATACTTTTGCAAATTGATTACATTCATTATTTTTGTATAATTGTTTACAGTGTAAGAATATTTGTTCAAGATTAAATCAATATTTTATTTTCCTTTTACCGTTTTTAGGAAGAAATTAGATGATTATTTTTCGCTTAGTAATTAAAACACCTCTATTTATCTGTTTAGCCTCCGGAACTACCGTATGGTACTACTTCAGAGGATGAATGAGGATGATGTGTATGAATGTAAATGAAGTGTAGTCTTGTACAGTCTCAGGTCGACCACTCCTGAGAAGTGTGGTTAATTGAAACCCAACCACCAAAGAATACCGGTATCCATCATCTTGTATTCAAATCCGTATAAAAATTTTTATTTTTACTAGGATTTGAACAGTAGTTAAAACATCTGTCTCAGCTAAAACTATTTTGTTATGTTTTTGCATATTTTTATCCACTTTAATTCATGAATTATTTTACGGATGAGAAATAATTTTAATTTATTTCATTAAAAATAATTTTGAAGAAAGTATTTTTTTTTTTTTAGATTCTTTAAGCGTGCGTAATTTTGATACTTAGTTTATGAAATATACGAGTATTTTTTTAATAATTTTTTACGATTTGTATTTTTTTTTAAGTAATCTCATTTAAATTCTATTGGTAAATTTCTCCTTGTATTGCTAAAAAATTTTCTTGTCATGAAACCGTGAAGTAATTTAAAGTTTAACCAATAACGGCTGGAATTTTACTGTAACATACAATTTGAAATAAACTCTCACTAAAAAATTTCTATTACATTGTGTACCAGTTAAAATTTTAAAAGTTTATAAATGATTATACATTCCGAAGTAAGTAATATATTTTAAATTTAACTTATAGTTTTAGAACAGTGAATAATATTAATTTAATTTTCTTCTAAAAGTAACTGACAAAACAGTTGTTTCCGGAACACGTCTAAAGCCGCAGACGCATGACGGAAAAGTCATACAACTGTACGTTATTTCTGAGGTGTGATGCTTACACACACACTTATACACGCAACGTAATTTAAAATACTTATCATTTTATTTAAAGATAATATTTATTCGTTTATTTATTCAATGATTCTAAATAAAGCGGGTGTGTGCGCGTATACCGTATTTAATTCGCACGAGTGTAGCGTTATTAGCAACCATGATTGGTACTGACTAACGTAATGTAATTTCACACCTTACGTAGAAAGAATTTTGCTTGTATGGTTGGCAAACTGGTATAGCCGCTATATTTAACGCACTAGATACCGAGTTGACCGGGCAATTGAGTTCGCGACTCAGCCAGACCGACTTATTTTTTAAGTACTTTAATCGCGGGTTTTCAGATTTTAACGGACATATCCATTTTGATCCTCCCTACCTAAATATAACAAGAGATTTCAATTTTTACTTCTTTGTACGAAATAAAGGAAAAGTATTGTGATCGCGAACAGTTTCGGTTTTCAGATTTCAAAGGAAATATCCGTTTTGACCAACACTGAATCAATTTTGACTAGTTTCGGCGTAACGTTGTATGTACGTACGTATCTCATAACTCAAAAACGATTTACCCGTAGATGTTGAAACTTGGATTTAGGACTGTTGTAACATCTTGTTGTGAACCTCCCCTTTTGTTTGCTATCTACTGAGCCAGAGGTCCAAAAGAGCTCAAAAATCCCCAAAAATCTGGATTTTAGACTTCTCCTTAACTCCAGTAATAACCCCTCATTGAGAGCTTATCATAAATGGTACTTATTTTCATTGGTTCCGCAAGTTAATGGCAAATAAAATTTTAATTAATGAAATATTTGGATCTTACAAGGGAAGGCATCTCGGTTCGATTCAGACTTCATCTCGTTTAACTTTTCTTTAAGATTTAAATATATTGATTTATTAATAATTATTAACTTTTTTTTTTTTTTTTATTGTTTGTTTTAACCTCCGGAACCACAGTTAAGTATATCTTCAGAGGATGAAATGAATGAATTGTAGCGTGTATGAAAAATGCTATTCCTGACCGGGATTCGAACCCGGGACCTCTGTATGAAAGGCCGAGACGCTACCACTTCGCCACAGAGGCCGGGGTAATAATTATTAACCTGTGGATTTTAAAATAAACGTTTACAGTAAATAATAATAATAATAAATAAAATTAATAATAATAATAAAAAATCAGAAGTTTTTATGAAATAAAATTTTATGGATATTTAAAAATGTGTATATGTAATTTAATAGAACGTTATTATATACGTTGAAACATCTGATTATTTAATATTAATTTAAAATTATAATTTATAATCGTATTATTTTTGGATTTTCGTACAAGGAAATCATGTAGTGTCCACATCAAATTTTTTACACTTTAAATATTATTCATCTGTTTAATTGGTCTGTTTACCTGTAACGTCACAGCATAGCAGACGACTAGAACAACCTTTGAAGTGGGAGCGCGATTTTGCAAAAAATTTTGTTTTAGGACCTTAATTAGAAAAAATCTCGGGATACTGAGGGTGCCTTGCTGTACAGCCTCATCCCCGTTGTCCTTTTAAGTTGAGTATTTTTTTCTCCCCTCCACCCCTGGGTCGGACCTACAATTGCTCAATCCAGGGGAGTGTCTCTGCCACTAATGGGGCTACCCCGCCCACCTGCACGGCAGCTCGGCCCCACCAGGTCTGGATCTTCATATCTCATTGCCTCTAACTTCCCGGTGATGGAGAGGTCGAATCCGGCTATGCCGTCTTCAACATCCGCCCCCGGAGGCCGGCTCTCGGTCTTTTATCTTTTTAATAAAGTCCACTGCCCACACAAGAGGGGGACATACATAGAATATTAGTGCCCCTACCGGTTCGGCTCTTTATCACAATTTTTTTTTTTACTGATAGCCTCTTCTCCGGCATTCACTCGCTTTAGTTCGTAATACTGTCATGGCAAAGCGATCAAACAAAATCCAGTTACTTTAAGATTGCAGTAAGAAGCCAATTAAATTATCTGGCCAGTTAAATTATCTGCTAGAAGCCCATCAAGTTTGCTCTTCTTCGTTCTTTATCCCACTATTGGCAAATAAACAGTATGTGTTCAACAGTATCTTGCTGATCACAGAACATGGATGATGAAGAGTCTCGCTTCCAATCCTGTACTTGCTTCGGCAGTACATATACTAAAATTGGAACGATACAGAGAATATTAGCATGGCCTCTGCGCAAGGATGACACTCAAAGTTGAGTATTTAATGGTATTAATGGCCCCCCTACAGTATGCACAATTAATCTGACCAAGTTTGGTTAAATTCGGTTCCGTAATTCTGGAGATATAAGGTAATTTACAGACCAAACTGAATACATATGCGCGCGCACGTTCATATAAACATTAACATTAATAATTCAATTTTTTGAGGTTTCTAAGATGTCAAAACGTGAAGATCGTTGAAAACCGCTTATTCCCGAATTAGATCATTAAAGTACTTTCTTTTCTAGACTATAGCGCTCTCTACACGAGAAAATTGTAATTAAAAATAATTTTAATAATCAAGTCAAAATCTATGATATTTGAGTAGAGTAACAACAGCCCATGGAGCTGGTCTAGTGGTTAACTCGTCTGTTGGTTATCTATTGGTTACTTAGCTCGATTTTTGGGTAAACCTAATTCGAAATCGAGAGTTCTAAGGTTCAAATCCTAGTAAAGGAAGGACTTTTATACGGATTTGAATACTAGATGGTGGATACCAGTGTTTTGTGTTGATTCTCTCTTTTATCTGTTTAGCCTCCGGAACTACCGTTAAGATATTACTTCAGAGGATGAATGAGGTTGATGTGTATGAATGAGAATGAAGTGCAGCCTTGTACAATCTCAGGTCGACCACTCCCGAAAAGTGTGGTTAATTGAAACCCAACCACCAAAGAACACCGGTATCCA
>JAAAKQ030303420.1:0-10130 GCA_010016005.3 Zanna intricata
TTTTTTTTTTTTTTTTTTTTTTTTAACCTCTGGAACCACAGTTAAGTATATCTTCAGAGGATGAGGCACTCAATATAAAATTCCTATAGTACATAATTTTTTATTAATGGCACACTCGCCGCCTGACACATTCTCCATAAAATAAATAAAAACTAAGATAAATAATGCATAAACAATAATTTTAAAAATATCTAACAAAGAATTTTGGGTCATAGTTAAGGAAAATCATTACAACTCAAGTAAATTGATACACACCAAGAATTAGCATCTGAAACCATACAAAGCAAATATAAAGACAGTTTAAGTAATATTTAACACTTGCACTTCTGTAGTCATCTTAAAAATCGTACAACTTAAGCTTATTTATTTTAATAGAAATTAAAATAAACTAAGAACACTAGTAATACTAAATACTACTAATACTAAGTATTACAAGTAATGTAATGCAAGTATTAAGTAATCTTATTTTAATGGAAATCCTACATATTAATGTAATATACACATTAATTGTAAAATTTAATATAAATAATAAAAATAAATACTATAAACCTAGATATTAAAAACAGAAGACTTAATATGGATTTTATTAAAAGGATAATTGCAATAAACTGGGTAGGCTCTAGTTTATCTATTAATTTTAGCGCATTTTAGACTGAAAAAGTCGTGCAGTACCTCTGGCTATTTGCAACTATGAAATTTTTTTTGTTTAAATCTAAATGGGCCTTTTAAAATCCAAAAAAATTTTTTTGGTTCCCTTTTTTACTAAGATTTTTAAAACCCCCCCCCCAAAAAAAAAAAAAAAAAAAAAAAAAAAAACAGCTACCGTAGTACTAAAGTGTACATCGATTTATCATTTTGTTGACTACTTCGGGGTTTTTTTAAAGTTTTTTTTAAATTAAATACTCTAAGTTCTTATTATTTTTATTTTTTTTTTTTAGAAAATCATTCCCAAAGTTGTTCTGCATATTTAAAGTAATATTACACTTCGAACTAAAAAATTAAACTATCAGTTTAAGGTTGATTTCTGTTACAAGAAGGCAGTGATTTCATGTGTAGTGTAAGTTGTGTTCAATGTGCGTCGTCGTTAATAGATGAATTCAGAAAATTATTTAATAATTAGTACATACAATTTTTACATGACGAAAATTTAGATCTTCCAGGTAATTATGAAGATTATTTTTCTGGTTCACTGTTTTTTTGCACACTACTTCTTTTTACTGTCAATTCATTTTAACCTCAACTTCATTTGGGGGGGGTTTTCCATTGTGTAGTTCAAATATTCTAAATGTACAATTTTTAAATTCTACCTTTTTTTTTTTTTTTTTGTTAATTTTTCATGCATATATTTGATTCAAGCAGTTAATTCGGTAATGATGTGTTGTATACTTTTTCATTGTAGTAGTCCCTAATCGTCCTAATGATTTTTAATAATTCCTTTAGGAAGACGTAACGAAATTTCTTAAATATGTTACAATTCCACATATTACTATCGCCTATGTTTATTATATGTTAAAGTTTTGAAGGTACTTTAAGATGTTAATACATAATTTGGGACAGAAATCCCAGTTTTCTTAACCTAATTTGTTCAAAAGACAGTAAAGTAAGCTTTGTTGATGTACTATTTATCAAGTTTTTGCCAGTAAGGTCAATAAGGATTTATATTAATGCTAGGAATCACCATTCAGTGAAGTAGCTGAAGTTGCATATCAATTAAGTATGAGGTTAAGAGAAAGCAGTTAAATGTAATTGTTTTAGATCTGCATTAATAGTATATAATCTGAATGTAACTCAACAGTTAGCATTGCTGTTTTTCTAACAAAATGATACTACTGATATTGGTACCGTTTAGTTGCTGTTAATCATTTTAGTTTAGTTAGTGTTTTAGTATTAAAGATTTTCTCTTTCATTTTATTAAGTTTAGATAAGTTAGGTTTGTAAATGCATTATTTCTTTGAATATAAGGTGGTTGCTAGTTTCAGAGAATAAATTTTGGTAAAAAATTACCGAAGTTCAATAAATAGAAGAAAATAAGTTTCTTTAAAAATGAAATACAAACATCTGATTAAAATAAAATAAAGATTAAAAAAATTAAAGAAAAAAATAAAGATTAATGAATCACAGCTATAACGATTAAATATATAGAGCATAAAGAATTGAAATATATGTGGTTTGTGATATATAATGAACATTACTTTTTGATGAAGTACTGTAAAAGACAGTTGAATCAGATTTAGTTTTGTTTGGAAATTTCTAACCCGCTATGTTTTCAAAATTTTGATCAATCATATCTCTCCCTTTCACCATTGAATATAATGATGAAGATAAGAATGTTCTATATTTGGACTCATATTTTTAATTTTAAAACTTATTTTGTTTAATTAAGTTAAATATTATTTCACTACTATTGTAATGTCCACTGAAAATAGGCAGGTTAATAGTGGGTAATTTAATGTATAGGCGTACCTGATTTTGTTGAATGAATTACTACTAGTATATCTTCTTATCGCTGCTGGAATTCATTTCAATAAAATTTTGCACATGTTCCATTAATTGAAAATATGCAGTTTCAAAATCTTTGTGTTCAAAGAGTCTGAAGCAGAAGTAGACTCGTGTAATAATTTTATTTGAGTCTGGACAGAATCAAATTCAGACCAGCATTCTTCAAATTTCATTAAACTTAACCTTAATTGGCCTAGTTCATTGCAGTTAGTCTTGATGTCAATAGAAGTTTTAAATTGCATGAGGCGACCTTTAATTATGTCATGTTTTTTTAATTTGTTCAGTTCTGAATTCAACATTTTATGATTTACTTAATTACAGTACCCACATTGACGCCTAACACTAATAATTGTTTAATATTGTCATCTAGTACAATGGATAAAATAATGAATGCAAGTTCTAACATGAAAGTAATTAATGTAGAGGCGAAGACAATGACAAAAATAATTAAGATGGAACAGGAATTGTCTTAATATTGTCAGGTTAAATAATAGACAGATAACTTGAAAATTAAAAAATGTCAAGATTGTAACCAAGGATAGGTTACGATGTATAAGCGAAAAAATGTAATTGGTTTATTTTGTTGGCGAACAAAAAACATTCACGATAATATTAACAGTAGTAGATTTACTAATCTTGTCAGCCGGAAGTTGACGAATAGGTTTGACAATTATTCTGGCGAATGTGATACTTTGGTAGCAACACATTCCAACAATGTTGACTGAGCATATACTATTACACACACTATGTATAACTGGTTGAATTTCACAGCACTGATTAATGTTTTGCACATCGGAGGACCCTTATATATCCGGCCCAGAGGACCAAAAATTATGTTGGGGTTTGCACAAAAACACAAGTCGCTGGTAGCACACAAAATGTTTATTTTGGAGTAATAAATTTGACACTACTGAATGAAAATACAATGCACATAACTACGTCTCGAACACCAAATGCACAACAAACATAACCTGCACACAATTACCCCCCCACCATGCACAAACAGACGCACACACATTCCAAAACTCAACAGTCCTAAACGTAAGACTGTTTCTTCTTTAATTCTATACTTTGTAAAAAAACATAGAGAAGCTATATTTTGAGTACAGAAGAAATATGGAGTGTAAGAAGTTTAATTTAAATAAATTAATATGTAAATTATATTAATTTAATGTAATATAATATTGTATATAAACTTTTGAACTGACAGTGGTTTTGGGATCTGGGGATGTGAAACCCGAAGATATATCAAAATTTTCTGGAAGTTGAATCATGGTATCCATTACAATAGGTATCTTTCTTAAGATATCCACCTAAAATATGGGCTATTTTATTTCACAGTTAAGATATGAAATTGGTTTTTGCAGTGATATATTTTTGTTTTAAAAACACTATTGTAGTACATAAAAAGTTTAACATTTTCAGTTAATAGGATGGAAAAAAGGTTGTGGGGGAAAAAGAAAAACTTACTTTTAAAAATTCTGCAAATCTTATTTATTTATCTTTTAAAAAAAGAATACAATTTTTTCATTTAAACGTAGAATTCCCATACAAAATCTGACATTCTACTTGCATGTAGAGATGTTTAACTATGTTGACACGTAAGATAATTGGATACATTTGCTAAAGAAATAAAAATGTAATTGTAACAATCTCCACTTCTATTAAACAGAGCAACAGAATTCTCTTTATGTAACTCTTCTCAATTGTTTGGTGTATGAGAAAGGAACCGTATTATCGTTTTATCATCATCATTAATAATTTATAATTCATTTAAATATTTTTTCAATAATTTATTTGAAATAAAATTAAAGGTTTTTATGTTACAGAACTAACAATATTACTAATTAAAAAAAAAGAAAAAAAAAACTTTTTTTGTATCTTTAATGTAAATAGTTTTGATTAACACCTTTCAAATATCTTCACATGTTAAATTTCATTTACTTATTAATACTTTGTGTAGACTTTTAACTACTTCTGTTTTTATTTTAAAATTAGTTATTTATTTTGTGACTTCTTATCAGGGTTTATTCGTGGTTCCTCTTGACCCAGACAGCTAAATGCACTTGGTCATTAGTTTTTTTATTTTTATCTGTGTAGTATACACTTAGATAATTATCTCAGTATATTTATTAATCTAAATAAAACATTTATTTAAAGTTAGGTGGCTATTTAAATAAATTATGATTGTTTTTTCTTGCCCCTGTTTTATATGTCTTGGTTAACATTATGTTATTATTTGAGATATCTCTGTGAAGGTTCTGGACAAAACAGTGAAGTATGAATTTACCCTGATTTCACCAAAGATTATCAGCATGTAACTAGAAATATCCCAGTCATATTTTCATATTGATTGGCAGTTTGGCCTGTTACTGACAATTATCAATATTTGTCCACACGCCTTGTGCATTGCCAGAGTTGTCCAATGCCTTATAATGATCTATTTTATGTTTATAATGATCTATTTTCTTTGACCTTATCTACTTCCATTGCCTTATACTGGTACTCTTCTCTCATAACGTTTAAGATAGATGTTCCTCTGATTACCCAGGCATTGCTCACATTAGTTACTGTAACATTATATTACATGTGCTTTTGGTTATGATTTCATATACATTCATTCTTTTCTTTTTTTCTTTACACTTGTAATTTTATTTCATAGCAAAAATTACATGAGAACATGTAATTTCATAAATAGAAATTTAATGGTAATAATGTGCAAGCTATGAACAGGACCAGTTTAATCATATTCATTCACCTTTTTGTTTCTACATTATTTAATTTGTGTTTTAAAGAAATAGCAGTATTTTCATAATAAATGAAAGATTATCTCTCATTCTGTACAACAAAGTTTCAATTATCGATAATAAAATGTGCTGATGAAAATGATAATCACATCATGTCAACGTAAATTTGACATTTTGAAAACTAATTTTCATGACAGAAACAAAACAAAAAGAGTAATAAAGTGGCACCTATTTGTGCTTTTTTCTTGATAAAAAATTGCTGACTTTCCAGGAGTAGAAAGTCAGCTGTTCACTTTTATCACCAAAGTTATACTGATTCAGGCCATTAGGCAAATTACTCAGGATCTTGAAAACTGTGATTTCAATTACATGCTAGTCATACTTGGTGTATACTGTTTCTTTGTAGACATGGTCTTTTAATTTGAACAACTACTTTGGCCCAACATTTATCTCATGAGTATAAAAATAAAATTATAATTTGATTAATTTACAAATGAGGTATTCAAACAATTGTGATTCGTCTCAGATTGGGTATGCAAACCAATTGCTTAGATTTCAAAGAAAAAGACAGCAAGTCTATATCCATCAGATCAACAAAATAACAAGCCAAGGTATATGGTTGTATGGTTATGTTTTTCACTAGCTGCTGATGGAACAAGTAAACTCCATATTTGGTTCTCATGCAAAAAAACTCTACCCAAAGGAAATTTTCTATGAGGTGTAATTGTTTCCATGCAGAAGAAACATTTAATGGAAAAAAGATTGTTCTGGAATGTATTGAAATTAACAGAAAGCCAGTTGTTCTATTAAATATATATGTGTTGGAACGTTTCTGAGCACAGTTGATGGACTAAAAAAAGAAAGGTCAAAAAATAGAAATTTTTGGCAATAGTTCGTAAAATGTTATCTCCATGAAGAGTTCTGTAAAATTAAACTTTCAATAAATTTCAGCCCAAATTGGCATTCTTAAGATATGGTATAAGTCTACAAACTCATATCAAAAACTTTGTTACCAACATAACTTTGTTGTTTTGTTTAGCTGGCATGGTTATGCTTACTCATAATGCCGGAAAATGGTTTTGTAGTACTGAGTATCATTTTGTAAATCATAAATTCTATTAGCTTTAACTGCTCCTTGCTCATAAATTGTTAATCATGGAGTGTATTAAAACCTTGTTCTTAGCAAAATAATAATAATATTGAATTTAACTGAATTAAATACTTATTTTAGATATGCTTGTTTGTTTCAGATTTGGTGTGCATTGTTGTCATATTTACAACGATAATACCATGGGTGAAGGCAATGTACAAGATAATAAGCAATTGGCTGTGACATTGTATAAACCTTGGGTGTTAGAATATGAAACGCCAACTACGTTAAGATTTGTCCAAATTGATTACCATACACCACAAGATAGCAAAGGTGATAGAAATCAGTCTGATTCTACTTCTGATAATAGTACAAGTAATAAAGATGGAGAAGAGCCACTAACAAAGGAAACTTCAATTACAAGTATAATTGAGGAAGATGATGTTGTATTTTTACGAAGTTTAGATCCAAAAGAATGGAAAAAACAGGATCATTACAAAGTTTTAGGTTTACATCATTTAAGATTTAAAGCGACTGAAGCTGATATAAAGAAAGCTTATCGTAGAAAAGTTCTAAAACATCATCCAGATAAGCGTAAAGCAATGGGTGAGGAAGTTAGAGATGATGATGATTATTTTACATGTATTACCAAAGCTTGGGAAACATTAGGCGATAAAACTAAACGGAGATCATATGATTCAGTCGATCCACATTTTGATGACACTATACCTAGTAATAATGATTATAATAAAAATAATTTTTATAAAGTTTTTAATGAAGCATTCGATATAAATGCGCAGTGGTCTGAAAAAACACCGGTACCAAAATTAGGGGGTCCAAATGCTACAAGGGAGGAAGTTGATAGATTTTATACATTTTGGTATAATTTTGAATCATGGCGTGAATATTCATATTTAGATGAAGAAGAAAAGGAGAAAGGACAAGATCGTGATGAACGCAAGTGGATCGAAAAACAGAATAAAGTTGCGAGAGCTAAACTTAAAAAAGAAGAAATGGTACGTATTAGAAACTTAGTGGATTTAGCATATAGTATTGATCCAAGAATAAACAAATTTAAATTAGAAGATAAAGAAAAGAAATTAGCGATGAAAAAAGCTAAACAAGATGCAGCTAGGCAAAGACAAGAGGAAGAAGAAAGGTTAGTGAAAGAAAAAGAAGAAAAAGAAAGGGCTGCTAAAGAGATGGCCGAAGCTGAAGAAAAAGCAAAACAGCAAGCATTGAAAGCAGAACGAGAAGCTCAGAAACGTGTTTTAAAGAAAGAACGTAAAAATTTAAGAGATCTTTGTAAGAAAAACAATTATTACAGTTTAAACCAAGAAGAAACAGTCAAAAATATGACAAATTTAGAAAAAATTTGTGAAGCACTGGATGCTTCACAACTTGCCAATTTTTCAAAAGAATTACTTAGTTCGGGTCGGGAAGCATTTTTGAAAGTGGTTGAAGAAACAGAGAGACGCATTCAAGAAGAAAGGAAAATCCAGATGGAAATGGCTGGAATCAAACAAAGTTCTAGTAACTCTATTGGTAATACTAGTTCTGGTAGCGGTAGCAAGAAAGGTTCTGATTATTGGCCACCGGATCATGTACAGATGTTAATAAAAGCAGTAAATATGTTTCCAGCAGGTACAAGTCAACGATGGGAGGTAGTTGCTAATTTTTTGAATCAGCATTGTTCAAATGGTACGCCTAACACTAAAACAATAAGAACAGCTAAAGAAGTGTTAGCAAAAGCAAAAGAACTTAAAGACAGTGATTTCTCTAAAAGTCAGCTTAAAGAAGTTGCCAATCAAAAAGCATATGATAATTTTGAAAAAGATAAAAAAGGTGCAATTGGTCAAATTGATGCGACCGTTTCAGAACGGTTTGAAACTGTTGCTGAACAACAGGGCTTACCAAAACCATGGACAGCCGAAGAACAGCAACTGTTAGAACAAGCGTTAAAAACTTATAATTCTTCAACACCTGAACGTTGGGATCGTATTGCAGAGTGTATACCTTCTAGAACGAAAAAGGAATGCATGAAACGTTATAAAGAACTATGTGAAATGGTTAAAGCTAAAAAAGCTGCTCAGGCTGCTGCTACGACAAATAGTAAAAAGTAACTTTTTTTTTAGTTTAATTATATTTTTTAAAACGTATTATTATTTTTGAAATAAGTAATGTTTTTGCCATAAAATAATAATTTACTTATTAATAATAAATAAACTTTGATCGAATATAGTTTGTAGGCATTAGTGATAAATAATTAAAATGTTTAATTTTTTTTGTGAAAATTCCTTACCAATCTTGTTATTACATATGCATGTAATACCAAGTTATTAGTTTTATTGTAAATAAGTTGTTTTTAATGTTTAAAAGCAAATTACCTTTTTTCTTTCATGGAAAATTTACTTATTTTTCATTTCTGAGTAATTTTATTTAGTGTTTATTTCTTTTTAAATTTAGTAGTTACTGTTTGTGTGTGTTTTCTTTTTAAACTTAAATTATTGTTTAATTAAAATTAATTTTCGCTATGTTCTGAATTCTAATTTATTATGACTTGTTTAGAAGAATGGCACAACACTAAAATTTTTTTTCATGATAATGTAATCAATTATAAGAACTCGGAAAGTTAAATATTTTTTTATCACATTATTCGGCATTAAAAGGCAGTGTTTTGGTTTGAATTTACAAAAGTTTATGTATTGATGAGGAAAGTTTAAGAATTGTGAAAGAGTTGGTCCCAGTGGAAAATTTTCCTGTAGCTGCTCCAGGGGTCGTGTTTCTTATCTCAGATTGCACAATTTGTGACTTGACATGTATTGATTAAACCCAGGCGTAGATCAGTTAATTCCAATTTTTTTTTGTATTTTTGTAGTTTTAAGTTAAATGTTATTTCCATGTTCACACTTCATTATTTGTGCAATTATTAATATTCTGTTTTAATATTGTTAATTTTTTCACATTAACTGTTTGTTACATTCAGTTAGAGTTAAAAAGTATGAAAACATGGCTGAATAATATTTTTAATGATCATGATTAGGAAAGAAAAATCTTTTCACATTTAATTTAATGAAGAGAATAATTCTATGTAATAGGGATGTTTCATTTAAGTTTACGTTAATTTAAAATTAGATTTCAGGAATGAAATTCCCAAACTTCTCTTTTCCATTTCAGCTGTTTGTGGAAAGATTTCAAAAACCTTTTTTGATAATTCTCTGGTAGTTTAGCGTATGTAATTCTTATTGATGTGTTTTATACATCATCATGAAGAACATTAAAATGAACTTAAAAGAAAAAAAAATATATTTTGTAAAGACTTATAAATCTGAGTATAATTTTCTTCTACATCCAGGGGCTGTTCTTCTTTTTATTAAAAAAATAATATTTTCTGTTATATCATGTTTGTTGATAGTATCTTTGTAATATTTTAAGAAGGATTTTCTCACCAATTACTACCAGAAGGTTTTTTTTAAGGAGGTGGTTTACTGTATTGGTCTGATGAAAAGCATAAGGCGTAGTGAGGCGTGGTGGGTTTAGGTATATAGTTCGAAGAAGCTGTGTTCCTTAGCCTCTGCTTTTCCTTAGACCGTATAATAAGTCATGCAATTTTCTTGGATTTACAATGATTTGCCTGTGTTCCATTTTTATTCATTTGATCATTGTTATATTTTTCCTGTTCTACATATTCCTTAAAAATTACCCATTTCTGAATGATAATGAACTTCATCTTTGATTTATAACATACACATAACATATTTCCAGATTATATTACCTTTAATTCCTTCTTTCCT
>JAAAKQ030303442.1:0-10130 GCA_010016005.3 Zanna intricata
GCGCTGCGGTTATATAGTTTTAGGACTACGTGTAGGTCGACCTAAGCCTACGGCGAGGGCGTTTGCTGCTGAGGTATTTTACTCTGATGCTAAATGTCGACCGCGGCATATGCATCGGAGGCATCCCGACCGAATCCTGGATGATGACTGAGATATGTAATCAGTACGAAGGTCAATACGACCATTCCCGGTAAAACCCCTCAGGACTAGGAACGGGAGGGGTGGTGTAGTGACCGGAATCGTCGCTTGGTGGGTGTCTTCCCCCACAGGGGTTGTGATGCTGAACACTTGAAGTACGAAATCAGACATTCGCCGTTATTCTGATTCGAATTTGTTCATGTACACCTACAGCAACGGATGCACGAACCTGAGCGATGACGTTGTGCTGGCCTTACAGGTCCTTCACATTAGTGGAGCGAGCTCCACGAAGGTTCGACAGTGTTGACACCGTCTACGCCTACCGTCACTCTCTTTGACGGCATTACTGATGTATTTGTGGGAAACCATACATTAAATATAATTGATGATGGTGTTCTAGCGAAGCCGTATTTGGTATAAACCATGGAAATTTGGAGCTTTTCCTACTGCAGAAAAAACCCAAGCTAATACAAAACAAACTTATGTTATGTGTGGTCTGTTACTATGAACTGTTAATTTTTGTAAATAAAAACGAGTTGTAGATAAATAATTATTTTTTCAATTATTCTCTGGTTTTCTGTTTAGCCTCTGGAATTACTGTAATGTAATTACTTCAAAGTAAGTTATTACTTCAGAGGATGAATGAGGATGATATGTATGAATATGAATGAAGTGTAATATTGTACAATCTCGGGTCAAGCACTTTTGAGAAGCGCGGTTAATTGAAACCTAACCACCAAAGAACACCGATGTCCATCCACACAATCTAGCATTCAAATCCGTATAAAAGTATACCTTTACTAGGATTTGAACCTTAGAACTCTCGACTTTGAATTTGTTCTTTGTTCAATTATACTATTTTTATTTTATCCTTTTTCTCCTATCTAAGCTTATAGTTTTATCAAGTTATATCCTCCAACACTAAAGAAACAGTGATGGAAGAAAAGAAAGTGTGATCGATAACGAACAACTATTTGAATTGATGTTTCTGATTTATTACTTCATATATAAATACATATTTTTTACAAGATATGCTTTTATTACTAGAAGACTACATAGAACATAAAAATTAAAAAAATAATATAAATTAAAAAATATATTTATTTAAAAATACATATATGTTTGTAATTTACATTTTACTCAATGAACGTAAAATATAACCCACGTCTGCACACTGTTTATTACTTACCTATTTACCCACGTATGATTTCATAAATATTGAGATTAGTTTGCATGTTGTTAATATATTAAAATCCACTATTTTGTTAAAGCAGTAATTACTTAATGATTTCTATTTATTTTATAATGTAGAATTAGCAGTTATGATATTGGGCATGTATATATTTTTCAGAATAAATAATTTATTCATTCATCTACTTTTTAAAGTACATTTACTTAAAATATATTTTGGTTTAAACAAAGAGGTAAACTGTTTTATACTAACAGTTCATACCAGTACATGAAAATTAGCTTATGTGAAGTGTATTCCAACATAATTTTCATATCATTATACAAATCCTTTCATTGCTGTTTTGATTGGGTATTCCCGACCTCATGAATTTAAATAATTTCACATATTTAATTGATAATTGAGTAATTGTTTTCAGTTAGCGATATATAGTTTTAATCAGTGGTGTAACATTTATCATTTGTTATGTCTATCAATATGTAACTGTTTATTGATTTATACTAATAATGATAAATAATAATATTGATTATAAATGCTCTTATTCTCTGATATACTAGGGCAATATTAATGCTCAAACTTCTGAATTAATTCAGAAATTTTACTAATCTAATGCTCTTATCCTAGCGAGTTTAGTAATGTTAAAAATTTTATAAACATATCATGATGTTTGGTGTTGCACTTTGAATCGGTCCAATAGCATCACATTTTTGAATTCAGATTTTTCTTAACATAGATTTGTTTTAGTGTAATTGATTAATTTCTTAGAAAAATAGTGTCAGTTTCTTATATATCAGCAACCTAATTCTTCACTACCTGAATGAATTTATTTTCTATGATGATAACTTTTATTTTTAGGCTGATATTAAGTTTTTAAAAAACACTATAAATACTGCCGGTATTTGTGTGTTTTCTGCTTCCTTACTTATTGTAGTGGATTTATTATTTCCTTTATGATATTTATAACCATTGAAAAAATAAACTTAGTACCATTGCATGATCGCCGCTAGACTAGGATATTGAGAGAAACATTAAAAATGTTTATATAAATGTGATTTATTGCCCCCCTAAGAACATAGAAAATTATAAACGACAATAATAATAAAGATAATAATAACAAAAATAATCGTGAATAAATGGCATAAAATAGTATGTCGAATAAGTACAGGATTTGTTTAAAGGTAGTTAAATTTAAGTTCATACAATTCCATTATCTCACATTACTTTTGCGGTTTATACACTTTATGAATGAATTTATTACTGTCACTTTTTTGAAGTGATACTTTTACTACTGTCTGCCAATAACTTGCCGAACAACTCCCCGTATTCGCCCAACGTCTGCACTGGAATGTTTATACACTTTACTAGTTGTTATTACAAGCTGACTGATAGCACCGTCTCACAATGACGTTGAAACAGCGTTGCACTGTGTTCACAATGCACAGAACTACTGGCTTAATATCCTACTGGTCCTAGCAGTATTTATCTACCCTGACCTGTAGAACCGGTATCCGCCCCATTGCTTAACTGTTGAAGAGTGAGAATTCTAATCGTCTACTCCCTTACATTTTCCCATAAATTCTTATTCCGATCCAGTAATCCTTCTTATTGAAGAACAACTATTGGAAAGTACTTCTTTCATAGTATAGACAATGTACGTAAGTACATTGTATTTACGTATACTTCTTTGTAAGTAAGTAGTATAGACTTTTAAAGTCCGTTTGATCCCTTGATGTAGTTTCATAACCTGTTTTAAATATACTCCGCAATTTTCTTTTTATCTACGGGATATGATTAATACTCTATAATGAATAATATCAGTGAAGTTCTACTGCTTTCATTGACAATACTTGTTTGATTATCCTCTAAAGCTGAAGTTAGAATTTGGAAGAGCGATAGATTCTCTGCCAATAAGGTATTAGTATTTACCCTTCTGTTTGCCTTTTCCCAATTTCTTATACCAAGGAGCCCTAATAAAATTTTATTTGGACATTCAATAAATTTATTTTATTGAAACTATTTTAATAAGACTGATATTTGTTGTCGCGGAGACCTCTTCCTTTGTTACCAGCTGGGATGAGAGTCGGCTGTTTCTGCAGGAGATTGTTGACTGCAACTAGTACCGGAGGTAGATGATACTTCTCCATCCTCTATAAACACTGGCCCTCTGGAATGGCGGACTGCCGTTTTTGTAGGAAATAATGTTTCTGACTAGCCCTAGAGGTAGATGGTACTGGTTCTGTCATCACTCCCTCAAATAATATTTCATCCTCACTGGCTAATTAGTTTTCTTACAAACTTTGTTGCTATGACATCTGCAACAAACAGGGTTTTATTACTGTTTTTAGATAAATATTAATTCTTTAATAGAAATAGCAGTGGGAATAATAAAACCTATTTTTTAATTAATTTTATTTTTTTAATGTGTTTATTGCTTTCACGATGCAATGATCATGGTAATAGCAAACCTGTTATTGGTTTTTAAAATACAACTTTGCGCTTATCAACTCATGTGTCCAATATACGATCTGAGTTTGAGTAATGTTTTGCCTCCTTAATATAATGCAATGAGTGAACCCATATGGTGTGACAAACACCTCATGCCAATGTGTACATTAAGCTCTTGCATGTCAAACTTGTAAATGTATTCATGCAGATATGCTCACCCTGTTATTGCACTAATTCATCGATTGTTAAAGATAACTTTAAAAAACCTCAGAGATCAGTAAACAGTTGCAGTCGATCATCGCTAATACCTTAGCAAATCTGACATGGTTGAAGTGAATAAAAGGGCAGTAAAATACCAAATGGAACTGATGTTCAGCCGTGCAAACATTGAGCATTCACCATGCCATTATTCTGTGTTTTTTGGTCATAAATCATTTCAGACAGGATATTGTAAGCTATCTGTGTGGACTCTAATAAAGGTAATAAATACCCTGTCAATGATTCTACTTTTAACAATTAAAGCTGTCATAACTATATATATTGACTATAATTTTTTATATATAATTTTATACATATATAAAAACAAAAAATTTATTATATATTAAAACAATATATATGTAATATATTATTATATTATGTTATATTGTTAATTATTTATTGTTTTTTTTTTCTGATTGTTACACCTGTAAAAACACCATTTTATAGAATTATATTCTTTAGCAGTTAAGCATAAACTACTAACTGCACAGATCACTTTAAAGTAATATATAAAAACTGTTGTAACCTTGTTGATAGCGATGCTGTTGTTGTTATTATAACATTGCTTCGTTTGAAACTAAGAACGAATCCATTATTATTAATATTTTTGAAATAATGAACAAAGGAAATTAACTAAGTTACATATTATTTGTATGCTGGTTTAGTTTAGACTAGTAATAATAGCATTCTATTTTAATTTTCACCATATTTGATGTTAACGATGGTAATCGTGTTGTTCTGGTAGTTGTTGAAATAACAAATTGTGACAAAACTGAAACTAAATAAATTCATTTTTTTTATAATTTAATATTTTAACAATAACAAAGATATTGTTTAAAGAGTTAAATTTTAACCTAAAACAACCACCTATTATTTAAATTTATTTCCAGTGCTTAATTTTAAGTATATTTAATATATAAAGACTGTAATTATTATTTAAAAGATGTTTTCACTCGCGTGAATGAAAATGAAGATCAGAGATTATGTTAATATAAACGTAGTAGAATACATATGTATGTAGAGCATTGTGATCACATTGAAAATTTCACATGTATTTCTATAAAACCATTTAAAAAGAACTTAAGAATTAATAAAATTAGAATATAAATTAACAGTAGTGAGGTAATTAGTAATCAGAGAAGATAATTATTAAGGTATGCATGCTACCATTCTATAAAATTCACTTAATCTATAGGTGGGCTGATAGATCCAAAAAAAAAAATTTTTTAAGTATTTTAAAATTGTGCATGTTAGTTTATCGGGTGATAATAACGCCTTAGCGTTGTTCACCTTGTTCACCAAACAAAAATAATGTTGGTTTATATTTTAAATTTTTTTAAGATTTATTTTAAGATTCTATAAAATTTTTTAGTATATAACCTTCTACCTAAATTTCATTGTTAATATAAATATTTATAATTGTTATTGAACATTGTCATGCAGTTAAAAAAAAAAAATTGAGAATATAAGTCATTAAAATTAGATTAGATTTTTTAGATTTGGAATCTTAAATTCTTTATTTTGTTTAAAACTGTATTATATATTAGTGCTAATTTTTGAGAATGCTGAGCTAAGCCCCTAGTATGTAAATTCAACGTACTTGTAAAATGATAGTAAATTTCTTCATTATTTACAATTCCCAAACCATTATTTTGTTTTACATAATTTACCGTTTTACTCATACATGTTGTAAATTATTAATTGCATATTGACAGATGCCTATCTATATTGCTGCCTACTGTCTAAAATGATCGGCTGTGATTTCATGGGTAAATTTTAATCTATTTGGGAAATGTGCCACAAGTAAATATAATATATACATATAGTTGCATTATGTTTAAATGACAGCACCACCATCAGAACTCCTAGGTTCATACGTGTAAATGAGAAATAAAATGGGTGCCTAAGATTGAACTCGGCAAGACAATCTAGTTGTACTTTAGAAACTTAAATCTTTATCCTAATTTAATCTCTACACACTTTTCCTTATATATAAATAAGACGTGGACCTCATAATTCCAATATGCACATAACTCATATTACTCTTAATTATTATTTAAAAAATTAACAACACATTTGAGTTAGATCAGAAAAAATATTCTTTAGGTACCAAAATACAAGGAAGTAAATAAAAATTTTAGTTAGTTAACATATTAATTTTATTTCTTCTTGTAGATTCATTTAAACCAAGTAAAAATTTTTAAACCAAGTAAAAACAAACTTAATGTATCTTTTCTTTTATTACTTTATTTTTTTTTTATTATAATTTTAGTATTCAGGGGAAAAAATAATTATTAAAATAAGGATGCAGGTTACTTTTATAAATATATTTTTCATGTAATTTGTTGTGTTAAATTTATAAGGCTACAAATACAGATATAGTTTGTTTAAAATACAGATTTATTTACATGAACATATTGTATAGTAGATGAGTAAAAAACTTATGCAGATTGGTGTTAACAAAAACTCACATTAAGAATGCATCAAAGTGTAAAATAATTAATACGCAGACTGGTAGAAGTCACAGTAGATCATCATTACCATCATTATTTTTGTGTAACTTGATGTATCATAGTTGTTTATAAGATTTTCATCAAATTAGGTCTTTCCATGCTTGTTTTGTTAGTTTCTCTTTGCAAGATTGTATTTGTAGTTTCATATTATGGGAAATTGATCCATTTTTTCATAAATTTAACTGAAATTAAGGTATTATATAAGAATTTGGTAAAGATATTAGTGTGGAGTGATTGTGGTAGACACAGATGGAAATGAGGTATTTACTGATATGTATTTATCAGGAAAAATTCCTTTGGTGCCTATAAGTAAATATGTATCAGTAAATACATTATTTCCATTTTTATATATTTTGAAACAGTAAGAAATTTTTTATAATTATTATAACTTATTTATTCATATAACATTACAGTGATAAATATGATGGGATTGTGGTAGAATTTTTAATTAAATAAAAATTGTTATGCAAATGATATGAAATATAAAATATGTATATTGTAAATAGTTTATTGAATAAAAAAAAAATATATATATATATATATATATATATTACACAAGTTAAATTTTGAAAAGAAAAAGAAATTGGATTATGGATTGTTGTATTGATTGATAAAAATTATAAATATCCTTAAGTTGAAAATTAAAAAAAAAGATTAATAATAAAATTAGCCTTTGGTGGTTAAGCAGATCGTCCTGCCCCTAGGGTGTGGATAATATTAGTGATCTAACTATATTTGTGTAATGAACTTTTTGATAATTTTTTTTTTTGATGAACAGCCCTTAAGCTAGTTGGCAGTAGCTCTCTACTCTTCTCTCTTATCAGCTTTTCTCTTTAGTTCCCAGTATGAATTACAGTTCATATCATCTATTATCTGTTTTATGAACTCTAAACCTGGTCTTCCTCTACAATTTTTCTCTTCCACCACTCCTATCACTCTTTTAACTAACCCTTGGTGTCTAAGAATATGTCCTATTAGTTGCATTATTCTTCTTTTCAATTTTTTTGTTGAAGCTTGCTAGCTTCTCTCTTCATTAGCTCTCCTAAATACTCCTCACTTAATACTTTTTCTATCAGCATCCTTCTGTAACACCATGCTTCAAAACCCGAAAGTCTCCTTTTTTCAGCCTCGCCAATTGTCCATGACTCACTCCCATATGAGGCAATGCTTAACACAAATGTTCTTAGTAAATTCTTTCTCAACTCAAGCCTAATATTATTTGATGTAAACAAATTTTTCTTTTTGTAAAAGGCAGTCTTTGCCTGATGTATTCTGCTCACTATTTTTTTTCTGCTTTTTCCGTCATTTGTTATTTTACTTCATAAGTATTTAAACTCCTTTACTTCCTGAACACCTTCACCTCTCAATTTTATTGTTTTATTTCCTTTGTTTTTGGTGCAAACCAGTATTTTGGTTTTTTGAATATTAGTGCACATGTGAAATTCTTCCGTTAGCACCCTGTCCATTGCAGTTAAAATTTGTTGCAAGTTCTTCGCTTTCTGCAATTACAGCTATATCATCTGCAAATCTGAGCATACCAGTACTTTCTCCATGAATATTTATACCTATACTTACTTGTAACTATTTTTTTGCTGGCCTCCGTGACTGAGTGGTAGCGTCTCAGCCTATCATCCGGAGGTCTCGGGTTCAATCCTGGTCAGGCATGGCATTTTTCACACATGGTACAATTCACTTATTTCATCTTCTGAAGATATATAACCTAACTATGGTTCCTGAGGTTAAAAAAACAAAAAAAACCTCTATTTACGGTCTCTTGTATATATAAATTGAACATATATGGAGATAATATACAGCCCTGTCATACTCCTTTTTTAACGCTTGCTTCTTCTTCTTCTTCTTCTTCTTCTTTGTTTCCACAACTAATTATTCACATCTCATTCGGATAAATATTGTAAATTATTCTTTGTTCCCTGAAGTTGACACCTATCTGATGTAATAAATGGAAAAAGATGTTCCATTTTACATTATCAGAGGCTTTCTCCAGATCTACAAATGATATGACTGTGGCTTTACCTTACTTCAGCTGTTTCTCTAGTACTTGTCTTAGTGCTAAAATTGCCTCTCTCATTTTCATCTTCCTTCTAAATCCAAACTGGTCTTCAGTTAATACATCTATTTCTTTTACATTCTTCTAAGGATAATTTTACTGAGTATCTTTGACGCATGACATATTAAGCTCAAGATTCTGTATTGGTCACATGATCGGGCATTTGCTGTCTTTGGTAATGGTACTATGATGCATTTTGTAAAATCTTGGGGTAATCCTGCAGTACCATAGATTCTGTAGACCAATTTGTACAATTCTTTTTTCATTGTCACCAGAATTTTTCAAAAGCTCTGCTGGTATGTTGTCCACTGCTGGTGCCTTTCTGTGTTCCAGTTCGTGTAATGCTCTTGCAAACTCTTCCTCCATTATCGATTCCCCCAGTTTTTCTGGCAGTACTTGTGATTCCTGTTCTATTATTAAATACTGGTTGTTACCTTTATAAAACCACTCCAAATATTCATTCCATCTCTACAGTTATTCCTTCTTCAATTATTAGTTTTCCCTTTTTATCCATTATACTCATAGTTTTTAATTTCCTTTCACTGAAAAACTTTTTAATGTTTCTGCCGTATGTTTCAAACTGCCCTGCTTTCATATAGTTGTTTATATCTTTACAGATCTCCTTTACGTAGTTTTCTTGTCCTGCTTTGCTTTCTTATTATCTTATTTCTTAATGCTTTATAACTCTGTCTTCCTTCCTCATCTATTACGTTTTTGTCTTTTCTTCTTTCATAGATCAGTTAAATTACTTCCTCTTTTAACCATACCTTCCTGCATTCTTGTGTTTCTTCCCAAGTACTTCATCCTCTGTGACTATTATAGCCTTTTTTATTACTTTCCATTTCTGTTCAACATGCAGTTATTTTTTTCTATTACCATGTCTTCACTGATTTTCTTCATCTTAGTCATGTACATATTATGAGTTGCCTCAACTTTTAATTTCTTAACATTCCAATGTTTCTTTTTTACTCTTCAATTGTAACTCTGAACACATTATGACTAAATTGTAGTCACTATTTACATCTGCTCCAGGAAAACTTCTGCTGTCCTTTACCTGATCTTCTGTATCTTTCCCGCACTGAAATATAATCTTTTTGTGCGCTTCTTATGTCACCAGGATCCTTCCATGTATATCTTCTCCTTCAGTGGTGCTTAAGTAGTGTGTTTGAAATTATTAAATTATATTCTGTACAAAATTCTAAGAGTCTATCTCCGCTCTCATTTCTCATATCAAGTTCCTTATTTCCTACAACTTTCCCTTCATATCCTTCTCCAACATTAGCATTCCAATTTCCAAGTATGATCAGATTCTCTTCATCCTTGACATTCTCTATTAATTTACTTTGTTCTTCATACACTTTTTCTACTTCACCAATTTCCTTATTTGTTGCCATATACACTTGTACTATCACAGTGTTGTAGGCGATAGTTAACTACTAGCCGTGCGAGGATAATTGGGAATTTAATTAAAATAAAAATACTCTGGTAAAAATGAAAAACTGTATAATCAAATTAAATT
>JAAAKQ030303453.1:0-10129 GCA_010016005.3 Zanna intricata
AGGATGAATGAGGATGATGTGTATGAATGTGAATGAAGTGTAGTCTTGTACAATCTCAGGTCGACCACTCCTGCCTCCTCTTATTCCTGTTCCTAATCAAAATACATGTTCCTAACACATACTCACAAGTCTACTTCTTTAAAAAGTGTGAAATTCTTCTTTTTTCACTAAGATTCTGGTAAAATTCTATAACTACCTAGTGTCCACTGTTTATGGACATTTACTGTGAGCAGAACGTACACTTATTTATTCGTTTAACCACATGTCTCAGGAATGGTTGCTTCCAAGTCTGTACAAGATTACAGCTTATTTACATATCATCCTCATCTCTTTGGGCCACGGGGGAAGTTGCTTAATGTTCACTAGTTGAACAGAATGCGATATATACATTAGCGGGAAAAAATTGTTATATCAACCTACATAACCAAATTTATTGTCAAGACAAACACATTTAACATAGAAGGGTTGATAAAAAAAAATAATGTGATAAAACATAGACTTCACATAAAAAAAAAAACAACCATCAACATGCAGAACACAACAAAAATAAAAGAATAAGAGTATTTTACAAACTTGCTTCTTCTTAAAAACAGAAAATGTTAATAAATTCTTTTTTTTTTAAATTTAGATAATCATTATTTACCTGTATATAGTGTAGAACAACCATCTGTAAGACATATACACACACTGCATATGTACAAAACTTTAAAGTGTGCTTTTATTTTTATTAAAAATATAATGAAAGTTTTTCAAAAGTTCTTTAAGACTGAGAAATTTATACAACTTAAATTAAAATTAAAAAATAAAATAAATGACCTATGTTTCAGTTATTAAAAAAGAATTATATACTTCAATTTTTTTTCACATTTATTTAATGTCTGGGATTAGCTCCTATAGAGGGATAAAATTATAATTGGTTATGTTTACATTAGACATCATAAGGGAGTAGAGAAGCAGCAGGTTTTAGGGTTAATATGTTCTCTATTTGTTCTTGAGTAGAGAACCAACTGGTCAGAATCATTCAGACTTTGCTGAAGAAAATATTGAAACTATTACATACAACTATTTTATAGAGCCTCAACACCTTTGTAGTTAACTTAGAAGACACGCAACTTCTCTTTGTATCTTAAAAATCACAATTCAAGAGTGTAAATCAGTATCAGCATTTAACCCATTCAAGATGGCAGTTACAAAAGAGTTGGGCTTATAGTGTCTTATTGATAGGAGAAATTTCTAAGAACAAATTCTTTTAACAATTGACCTACAGAATTTAAAAGTGGTTATGTCTATCAGATGAAGTGCATTTTAAATTGTTGGTAGAGTTAACTAAAAAAGGTCTGAGCTACTGAGACTGAGAATCCCAAATTTAATTCATAAAATAACAAGAGTTCAAAATAAGAGAGTGATACTTTTAGTGTGGTACCTCATTTTATAGATATCATCGACTCTTACTGTTTTGAAAACCACAATAATATTACAATTACAGTTATAACAGTCTCACATCACCAAAATTTTGAATATTTTTCTATAAATAGAATTGCATAATAAAATTAATTAATCAGGAGGGAACCAATATTCATCCAGCTTGGATAATAGCTGTGTTATGGGAAATATTCCCAAATCATATTGTGTTTTGACTCAACAAGTGCTTTCAATACCTGCTCATTCATCTGAACTAGATGTAACTCCTTTTCTGGGACAAAATTTTAGGACATACATTCTTTTAATGATAAATTTTTACATATTTATCAAAAAGTAACAAAATATTATTAATAAAATATCAAAAAATTGATATTTTATTTTAAAATTAGTCAGATAATTATGGGATATCATTATTATAAATTAAAATTTCCTGACTGCTTTAGAGGTACATAGAAATAGGTTAAATTTTTTTTTTTTTTAACCTCCGGAACCACAGTTAAGTATATCTTCAGAGGATGAGATGAATTAATTGTAGCTTGTGTGTGAAAAATGCCATGCCTGACCGGGATTCAAACCCAGGATCTCCGGATAAAAGGCCGAGACGCTACCACTTGCGCCACGGAGACCGGCAGGTTAAATTTACTTGTGCTGTTTCTACAGTTAAAAAATAGTAACTGGCTTTGCAAACAAATAAAGCTTCTACAATAAGACAAAAAAAAAAAAAAGAAAAAAATAAGAGAGTTTAAATCCCAGAAAACACATTATTTTACTGGACTTGATTAAATTATAGCTTCAGTTTTCAAAATAAAATGTTACACATTTTTTTTTTTTATATAGTTAATATGAAGATTTAAGTACTGTTCCTCATATTAGATATTTAATTCAATATTAACAGAGCAATTTATAAATTAGTCCACAAAATCCATTTCTATATCAAATATGACAAATGCATTCATTACAAAAAAAAAAAGAATCTTAAAATTCAATGCGATTTGATTTTAGTTTAGAAAAAAATTCTTAAATCTTAAATACATAATATAATCAGTAATTATATGAGTAGTAAGTCATTTAACTCAACCACACTCTGTTAATTTCTTCCACGTACAAAGATTCTAGCCAAAGTGTTAAAAACATTTGAAAAAAGGGTAAAATTAAAGTGAAGATTATAACAAAATACCTGTGTTTTGTTAAAGAGCAAATTAATTTTTAAATAAAATAATTTCACAAATTCATTAAATGTAAATAATTCAATAACTTGTTTGTACCGAGCTACATTACATTTATTTTTCTAATTATTAAAACAAAACAAACCACTACTTGTACTCAAGACTTCTACTTTTCTAGTTATCTGGATAATCATCACTCCCTGTCTGGATATAAAAAAAAGTCCCAATGAATGATTCAAGTCTTAAAATAATAAACTACTGTCTTTAAACTGAGCCAGGGGAAAAAAAACAAAATTTCATCACTGATGTTAAACATGAATTAATTGGTGAACATTACAAAGAAAAATTATTACGATATGCTATCAGATGACACTTTTTCAAAGTGATTTTAGAACAAAAGTATTTTATAACTAGGAAAGCAACAGTGAAGAATATTATCAATTCTCTTCAAAAAAAATTGTTAAGTACTTGTCTAAATAAATTTAAGACCGATGAAGAAACCTTATCAGTCTTATTTAACTGAAGTAATAAAAGTTTGATGAAAATAAAAACCGAAATGTTTTAATTTTAAAATGAGTAGCCTTTTTAAAAAAAAAATTGCAAATGTAATCTGATAACTTTAATCTCAAGTAACTTTAACATTTTTGGTGCTAACAATTACGCTAAGATATAAAAAAATATTTATAATTATACTTTTTATTTTAACTTTTGAAATAACTTTCATTTAAAGCACAAAACAAAATACACACCAAACACAGGACACATTTTATAGATACAACATATATAAACAGAAAAAATTACTAAAATGTAATCAATCATTGGCTTAGATTATAATGTGATTTATAGTTAAATTTTACATGTATATATACATTATAATTGTGGTACGAATTCATATGAAAGATTTTATGCAAAGAATTAAAAGGGATATACAAAAAAATAAAATATATTTTCATTTGCAGAATCGTGATGATTCTCAATACCAGATGAAAATATGTAATATGGGAGATTTTCAAATGAATCGGTTTGAAAATCACATTAAGAGTGATTTCAGTATTCTATAACTTTAGTAATAGATTAATAAAAACAAAATCAGTAATGGAATTGTTTTAGTTTACAAAGAAATTTTTTTTTAACCTACAAATGTTTGAAATTCTATCACAAATTCTTTTTCACTCATCATTTTTACATTTTAATGAAAATTTTGTGTTCAACAAACATAAAATTGTATGTTACGTCATAAAAAAATCCATTAAAATTTCAAAAATACAAATAATTCTTTACATTTACTTTAAATATTCACCTGACTTTAAGAGATCACTTCTTAATAAATGATTATATACTTTAGGAATAGAGTAGTTACATCTATTTCTGAGTAATGGAAAGCAAAATGATTATTGATACAGAGCAGAGCCTTAATGTTAAAGAAATACATAATACATTAATTAATATTAATAATATGAACTGTCTTCATCAGATTAGAAATTATTCCAAAATTCATTGAAACAAACAGTATGCAATTAAATAATCAAAAATTTTTTCCCAATTAATCTGTTTTAATCAAGTTATAATATAAAAACATTGTGTAGCATAAAATTTTTTCTACACATTAAAATACCCATGAACACAACAGTTGATGCATATAATCTGATTACCTGAACCAGCTTGCTTCTCACAGCGCAACATCTGTTTGGTTATTAAATATACAAGTGAAAATAACAATTTAACCATTTTTTTTATATCACAGAACCTAAAAATATAAAAATATACTCTTTATGTGAAATTAAACTTTTTAAACATTTTCCTTTGGTTGTAACAGATTAATGATAATATGCAAAGTTTAAATGAAAAACAAATATACAGAGGAAGTTGATTTTTTTTTAAAAAAAACAATTTACTCTTGGATTTGGAGATCATTTTAGTAAAAATCTTATAAAAAATTTTCAATTATTTAAAAATAGCTTAAAATAAAATTTTTCCTTAAGTCCAGTCCCAGATGAGATACAACATTTTACTCTAGCCTGTCCTCATCATTTTGAAATTCCAACTCAACTTCATAAATAGCAGTAACCATAACCATACCAGATTTAAAGAATTTTGATCTCTCTTTTCTGTATTATCTCTAAACTACCAAAAGGTATTAATTTATCTCCCCTTTTGTACATTTGTCAACGTTTCCCCTTATGACAATATATACAATTACATGTGGGAAAATAAAATTAGTATTAAAGTACACAAGTAAACAGTTAGTAGCAATATTTGAATATATATGTGTATGAGTATACTTAAATATCAAAGACAAAAGGTAAATCTTAGCTTTCCACCTACAGTACAGAATCTAAAACAATATTTCTTACCTTATCTTATTACTTCTCAAATTTTTATATTAAATGCGTTTTCAAGGGTTTCCCTCATCATCAGTTAATCAAATTTTTTGTTTTTAAATTAAAAATTATAATTAAAACATTGAAAATTGACACATATATTGTAAAATATGGAGTCAAAAATTAAAATAAAATTAAGACAAAATTATTTTATATGTGTGACTGGCCACAGGCAATATTTTATCTCGGTAAATGCAGAAGACCCACTCTTTCAATCAGCTGTTTTAACAGCTGAAAATATACATTACTTCATTAATGATTATTATTAAATTAGTAACCAGTGTGTGAAAAAATGATATGGCAATCTTGGAATTCTGCTGAAGATGAATACTGGTTTTAATAAGAAAATTTTCTTTCCTCAGAAACCTTTTACAATCTCATTGTTAAATGAAATGGAAATCACCACACATATGTATATAACAGCAATTCTATTACAACTGGCCAACCAAAAAAAAAGAGGGAAAAAATATATTAACACAGTTATAGAATATTGAAGTTGCAATTCTTTGAAAACAGGGTAGAGAGTAAGAAAAATATTTATCTGTATGTAATTTTTTTAATTCTTCAGATTAAAAAAATAAATTTTAATTCAAGAAAACACAGAAAAAGATATATGATACAAAATTCAACTTTTTCAATTGAGAAGTTCATTCATAAGCAATAAATCTTCAAAGACAGAATTTTTCTTTCATGATGAATACTAGAATGAATGAAAGAATCTAAGTTTTGTAAAATCTTCTGTGAGTATAATTCTCTAATTTATTTTTACAATTACAAAACATATAAGACACAAGATTAATTATGGCACAGTATATAAATAATAAAGATTTATCCTTTTCGTTAGTAGTATATATTTTCCTCTAATAAACATAAAACGGGTTAATAAGACAAGGGGCCATGATTACATATTAAGATGTTACACAAACATCTGAAAAGCTAATTTTATTGAAAATTACTAATCTCTAACAAGAGTGAGATTCTTTGTCAGAAAGTTTTTAGGTGGGGAAATATGAATATTAATACATAAAAAAATGACAATATTTTAATTAATCAATCTATTTTAATGTATAAAAACGACAAATGTATAATTTAAGATGTCATCATTTCTAAAAAAGTGACAAGATGTGATGTAAGTGATATTATATTTTTATAAACTAAACTGTACAAAATTACAACTTAAATAATCATACCACCAGTTTATAATTATATAACTGGTACTTCTAAGTGCAAATACAAATCACAAGAAAAAAGCTAAATGTAATGTCTAAAGGTGCTGAAAGTGAAAATAGTGAAGGTGCATAAGGGAAGGAAGCTGTTAGGGGATACTACTTTCTTATTAATGAATAAAATGGTTATGCTGACACATGTAAAACATTAAACAAAACACATTGTAGTAGGTATATATACCAATCAATCAGAAAGGGTCCACGATTTTACTGGATCTAATAACATTCTACTAAAATCACAATTTTAGGAATTAATAAATTACTTCGCTATTATTTAAATTTTTGAAAGAATGAATATTTAAATTTTAGATAGTTTAAACAGTCTGATTCATACATTGTAATAAGCTATTAAATAAAGCTACTTTGTACTGAACTTTATGAACTATTTTTTTATTCTATAAAAGATCAAACTTTGAAATTATCACTCCTTTAAAGATGACAAAGAAACTGATCTCAGATCGTGAAAATAGTTTCTTTCAAAGGACATCTGAAGTGATTATCGGCTTATTCTTCTTTGGAATTTCTGATATTTCATTATTTTTTTTATATGTCAATGCCGCCATTTTAAAAAATTTTCAAAATAGTGCCACCACAAAACCTCAAAAAAGAAGACACTGTTAGTAGCTCTGAAAATGTCTTTTGATGAACTGTTCCACAGTCTGATATTAATTTGTTTTTAAGTTTTACCGTGTTTTTTCAACTGTTAAACTCCTTAATCTGCTAATGAAAAACAAACAGATCATTTATTTTATTTCAACTTTCTTTGCGTGAATGTGCATTTACTGTGGAATTACAACTTCAGAACCAGCACAAATAAATCAGTTTTGATGGTTATTTTTTAATAATACAAAAAATTTAGAATTTTAGACAACTAAGAAATTTGTTCTAAACATAACTAATATGACAATGGAATTCTTATAAAGTTATATAGTTAAAAAAAAAATTTAATAAATATAAATACAATTCTTACCTCTTGTTGTGGTTGAGGACCATCATCTGAAGGCGCAGTAGAAGCAGCAGTAGCAGAAGAACCAGAAGTTGGCAATGGAGTTGTGGCTGGGCCAGGAGGTGTACTAATAGAATCAACCGTGTTATTAACTTGCTCATCAGATGGTCCAACCGATGGAGATCCAACAGAACCACCTGATGTTACAGGTATTTTGGGTTTAACATCCGGTTCACCCATAACTGGTCCTCCGGGACCTGGTGGTACACTACCAGGCCCATTACGGCTACCCTGAGCTCTTTCTTTCCTTAATATTTCCATTTGTCGTTCAACCATCTTTTGAAAACTTTCTTCGTCTACTGCACGTGGACAATGCTTCACACAAAATACAAAAAAAGAAAATAAGGACCAGTAAAGAGTGTTTTTGTGTGTGTATGTGTATGTATATATATATATATATTTAGAATAATAAATTATGTTCAGCTATGCAAGTACAGAATAAAAAGAAAACATTCTTATCTTATTTTTTTCTTTATATATTATTAAAAAAAGTCAAAAAAATTTCAGGTCCAGGCCCATGATTGCTGATATATGTATTTAAAAATATGTATTTTATACATACACATAAAATAAGAAGAAAAAAAAACATGTGCAAAAAGATAAACAATAAAAGAAAAACAAATTTTGAAATAATAGAACAAATACTTGTAGAGAGTATATTAGAGTAATCTGAATGAGATAACATTTACTCTGACTGAATTACAGTTCTTTCATCCATGCAAAACTGTTTTTTTTCTTAGTTTATTAATTTTGTCTTGAAAATGTGTCCACAAAACCAAACAAATTTTTTCCTAATTGCGTTTGAAATCCTTAAAAAACAACAATTTAACCACCCAGTTGTTTTTTTTTTTTTTTAATATGTATATGTAAATCTGAGAACTTTGAACCAAGAAATAGATGAAATGAAGAAATACATACCGGAATAGAAAGGATTTCAAACACATTTAGGAAACTACGCATATGATTCATGGACACGTTTTCAGAATGGGAAGATACAAACAAAACAAATTTTAGATAAAATGAATAAACTAAAAACTGTTAGTTTTACATGGGTGAAAGAAGCTAAATAAGGAATTTCATAATTAAACATTTCAGATGAAATGATTAATGACAGAGACTCCTTTAGTAATGATAATCAAAATTATAAAGGTTTTCCAGAAGAAATGGCAGAATTTGGTCTTAAGAATATAAAGAACTAGTCTGATGTATGCAATCAGATTACTTCATGGATCATTCACTACGCTAACACACTATAAACTATTCAGTCCAAGCTGAGTGAGTTTCAGGCCAAAAACTCCATTATAGTCATTCTTCATCTACCCAACACTCTATAACTTTGTGATATTTTGTTCTCAAATTGAAAACTCAATTGAAAGGTTGCCATTTTAACACAGAGGAAAACATCTAAAAACTAATGATGTAGATTCTGAAAAAATATTACAGGAAGGGTTCAAGCATTGCTACAAAAAATGGCAAAGGCATTGAGGAATATTGTTTGTGTTCTCAAGGAATGTACTTTGAAAGGAATGACATTGCTTCATGAATTCTTTTAATAAATAATTTTTTTATAAAATAATTCTCATTTTTTTCTAGGCAGATTAAATATTTATGTCTTAATACTTTAAATATAATGCAGCTATTGCTAAACAATAACTTTTTATTTTTGTTAACTGCAAAAACTATTTTTTGCAGTTACTTCATCTTAGAGCATTTTATGGTACTTTCTGATTAAATGAAGGTTTCCATCTCAACAATGCCCGCTGCGGCTGTAGCATTAGGTTCATTTGCTATCAATGTTGAAGAAAATACTTTTACTACAATCTGATTGGCCATCAAATAAATAATATTTTTATTAATCAATTAATTTATCCACAACCAATAGATCATTTGATAACGTTTTCTAACAAACTGAGATAATCTACACATTATTCTATTATTTATTTTTATTTGGATAACTATCCTAGCTAAAAGAAACATTGGCATCACCTTCAGCTTTATTAAAATTTAAGATTTCTTTTTGAAATTATTAAAAATTATAATCTTTGAAATTACATGGAAATTATTCTTCCTGTTAACATTTTGGACTAACTATTCAACCGCTCAAAACTGGAGTTACTGATAGTGCTGCTGTTAAAAACACTTATCTTAACAACAGAACTACCAACAACTTTACTGAAAGAAAAACTGAATAATTAGTTCTTAAAAGTCGTTTGAAGGGCAATTCCCATTTAATTTAAAAGCAAGTCATTCACAACTTTTAAGTGTTACACTGTTTTTCTGTGGTATTTAATGATGATATTTCTCTTACATTACAGTCTGATGAAAAGATACACCTTTGTCAGACAAACCTATGGGGTTTACTGAAGAGGATTATCAAGAATTTACAAGATCATTTGAATGTTTCTTAATTGAGACATTTTAACTGACTATCATTGTTGAGCTAGTTAATTCAATATTTAGATATTCAAAAATTTATTAGATTGTTACTATTGCAGTTATAACAGTTTAAAAATGTCTGTTAAGGAGAAATATTAAATATACATTTAATAAATATTCATACAGTGTTCTTATAAAAATGTATTATTTATTACAATGTGAACAATAAGTATTGTATTGTATTTTAATTGTACTTAATTTTATTGTATTGTAAAATTTTCTGTTAAGGAGAAATGTTAAATATACATTTAATAAGTATTCATACAGTATTCTTATAAAAAAATACTATTTATTACAATATGAACAATATTATTGTATTTCATTACAATGTTAACTAAGGTGCTTAGTTAAGTTTTTCTACAATTCTTTTTAAACATCAAGAAAACATTTCTGAAAGCGTATGTTTAGAGTGTAGCTTTATACAGAAGTGAAACCTGGACGATCGGAGTACCCGAGAAGAAAAGATTAGAAGCTTTTGAAATGTGGTGTTAT
>JAAAKQ030303464.1:0-10129 GCA_010016005.3 Zanna intricata
CAGGAGTCGTTGCCACCCGTTCACCAACTTTGAGGTAGACACAGCGTTCAATAAATCGCCTTTTACAGAGTACACAACGAGTCTTCTTTTCGTACTACTTGGACCTCGCACAATAGTTATCTCCCCCTCTACAACAAGAGATGCCGGGACCACCTCACGGTATTATTACAGCACTCCATGTGTCTTCTCTCCATCCACATCACCGTTGTTAACAATACGCCTCGAACTCATGAGGATCCTGCGAATATTTTTCCTCGACCTTGAGGCCGGGAACAAACCCCAAGGGAAACTCAGAAGTTCACGTCTGAATCCATCTTGTTCGGATGATCATTACCAACACCGTGGACATCGTTTGTAGCAATGTTTCGATGATGTTCTCTGGGATAATCGTGCAGAATTCTCTCCGGCATGCTACCGTACGCTGCAGGAACCGATCGTATATGAACACCGTGTGTTCCGCAGTATTCTTCTCCCCGCAATAATCGCATTCCGCGGAGGGTCTCAGCATCCTCACGGAGAGTTAAATTACCGTGACCGGTAAGGAACCGGGTCAACTCGTACCCCACTTGCTCGTGTTTTCGGTACAGCCAAAATTCGTTCTTTTTTTTTTAAATTTGTTCTGTTTTTTGTGGAAGCTCTTATAAATGGTATTATACTTCAAAAAGAGAATATTTGTAAGTCTAGTAAATGTATAATGTGATTAGTAGTAATCATGACGAAACTTAGTTTTTCATTAAAATACTTTAACTTGAAACAATAATTCGTAATATAAGAAAGAGCCTTATTACACATCCATTGCCATCTTTAACAAATTATGGACTACTAGCATCCTCATCGCGGCTTCGCCCGCGCTGTATGCATATACATAAAAAATTGAAAATAATTTTTTAGTAATTATGTGTGAGCTGTTGCTCTTAGAATCATTTGTATTCACAACTTATAGAACAAAAAAATTTAAATGAATAGCGACTTTGAAGTGGAATAAAATTTCAAAAACCATGATAGAATAAAAGAAATATAAAAATTCTAGGTAAACCATGATTTTTGTGTTGTCGTCCATTGGTATCAAGACTATTTGATTGTTGAATTTCCATTTCTGGAAAATCTAACGATCCAAATCCAACGTGGCCTAAAACTTCTGGCCACAGAAGAAATATTCTAAACGGAGATCCACTCCAACATGATTGAAGGTTTGACCTTACTATATATTTATTGTCAGAAGTAATCGGATAAAAAACTCTGATAGGGAATTGTAGACGTTTAAATTGAAATGTTAGATCTGTATGGTTCATAGAGATTCGAGAAATAAATATCTATAATTATAGATTCAATGATGTTATTACCCATACCTCTGATCTGTAGTCTGGTACCATTATATATATTGGGAAGTTGAAGGTTATGACACAACAAAATTGGAGAACCAACTTTTAATCTTAGTCTATGATGTGGAAATCATCCTTAAATTTAGTAAAACATTCATTAACTTTCTGAAAAAATCGATATCGAAATTCAATATTCTTCAAATCATAAAAAATTTGTTAAACATGTAAATAGTTGTAATTCCCTGTAATTTTATTACTAATTTATTTTGATGTATATTATGATACATATATCATTTTGATATTTTAAAATCAACAATATCGATATCAACACAAATTGATATTTTATAGACGATGTCATTAGGGTTAGTAAATCATATAATAACTTTCAGAAGTCGATAGTTAATGATCGATATAGAAAATGACATTAATTTTTTCCTAATGTGTATACGTTTCAAGTTGTTCAATTAGTGAACCGTGGAGCAACCTCCCTCCACGGGCCAATGCGATTAACATGATATATATGATATAATTGAGGTCTAGTCTGACCTCAGGTCTGACTAGACCTGGTCAGAGGTCAGTTCCTGAGACTTGTGTTTAATTGAACCCCAACCACCAAAGTATACCGGTATCCACTAAGTAGTATTCAAATCCGTATAAAAGCACCTAACTTTTACCTCAAGATTTGAACTTCAGTATTTTCCGACTTTGTAAATCAGCTGTTAAACAAATGATTTGCGACGACGAGTTAATGAGCCCGGTGAGCGGCAATTATACTAATTAAATTTAGTGAAATAGCTCTAGATTAGTTATTTTATTTATTTTTTTTTTTTTAAATTTGTAATTCATACAGCAGTAGATCGGTGAGGTTTGAACCACGGTAAATATTCCGAGGGTCATAAGAAAACTACAGTTAAAATTTCGTAATGATCGATTCAGTAGTTTTCGCAGTTATCGGGAATCTTTAAGATCGTTGGCTCTTTATGGAGTAGTGAGATTTACACCAGCTTATTTTAAATACGTTTAATAGATTTTTTATTACAGAAACTACTATACTATATTACTCTTAAAGTTTTAAATAATGCTTATTGGAAATTACAAACAAAATTTCTGAATCTTTTTCATCTTGTTGAACTCGTGTGCTCAAAATAACTTTCAATAATGCCTTCTGAATTATGTTTACATTTATTTTAGTTTATGTGGATATATTTTAAATAATTAATGTGGACTTAGGCACAGGTATTTTTTTTTATAATAATAATAATTTTGTACTTCTTGATGCTGCTTTGATGAACGTTTACTATAATTTTTCTTGACCCATCCAGCCAAACGCTGGAAAATGGTATTTTTTTTAGTCATGGAGTTAGTATACCAACCCATTTTTTACATGATCTAAATAATTAATTATTATGCATTATTCGGAATAAAAATATCATCTTATTTCCTTACATATTCCAGATTTATTAGCAATACAAGACAGTAATTATTAATGTGATTTTTTTAGTTCACGCCAAACCATAGAGAATCAAGTGGCAAAGCCTTTCCTGTCCCTTTTTATCATCCTTTTAAATAAAGTTTCTATCGTATAATGAGCCCGAATTTTATCCGAACGCTTTCTTACAGCCAAAATATAATTGATAAGTTTTTTAAAAAAACGTTGTAACAGTTTTTATGAGATTATAATAAACTTACCGTGCACATAACAGAAATTTCTGAATTTTTTACACACTTAGAAGGCGTATCGTAAAATTTTACTCTTCACTCTTAATTTCACTTAAATTAATACTTGAAACTAAATAAAGAATACTGTCAAAATAAAGCAACAAAGTCAACCGGTTCTGGGTATATTTTAATGAACAAACATATTGCTCATAAATACCTCATTGAAAACAATATGATGTCATATTTTGTGATGTTCTTGTTTCACCTATCAACAAAATATCTTTTTGTATACTTATTCACAATGCTTGATAACAATTAAAAATAATAAGTTCAAATTTAAATTACAAGAATTTTTCAAAAATGATAGGTAATGAGAAAAATTCTAACTTCAGATTTGTTTTTAAAAAACTTAAAAGACATTAAATTTATCTGTCATAAGTTAACAAAAAAAAAATATTTGTATATCAGTATTATTTAAAACTAAACGGTCAGCGTTGCGCCACCCACCCTCCCCACTGTGTTTATTATCCTCACCCTTATGAGAATAATACTGATAAATAACAATTAAAGCCTATTCAGTTTATAAAAGCTATCGCTGTATTGTAATTTTTGCAGAACAGTTTTGTCAGCACAAGGAATCGAAGCATGCGGGTTTCAGAATAGTCGACTCCAATCTTAAAAATAGCAGTTATAGCCGGTTACCCGTCGTTCGTACGATTAAAAAAGTATTTTGCACAGTTCTTAGTGTTTTTGTTGTTTTTTTAACCATCGGAACCACCGTTAATTATACCTTCAGACCATGAGATGAATGATATGAGCGTGTGTGAAAATGCCATTCCTGACTGGAATTCGAACCCGGGACCTCCGGATGAAAGGCCGAGACGCTACCATTCGCGCCACGGAAGCCGGCACAGTTCTTAGTGCCAAAAACCCCACGAGAAAGTACTGTAATTCATTTCTCGTTTTTTAAGTTATTAGTCAAGTAACCGGAAGCAGGTACAGCCAGTCGCGTAGTACAGACAGTAACAGTGGCTGTATTGGTTGAGCCACCGCGCCGTACACTGTCGCACATTTAAAGTTGCTTTTTTCGATAACCGAAAGAATTATCGAAAAAGACAAGAATCTTTTTGTACAAAATTTAATATTAAATACCACAAGTGATCTTCAAATTCCATTTGACCGACGGTTTGTGCATAGGAAAGTTGAATACAGAAAGAAACATAATCCAGTTGTCACCGTAAAACATTAAAACGGGTATCACCTTGAAACGATGAATTTCGCGTGGCCCTATTCTTTCCAGGTGTAAAAACTGTGTTCATGCAAAATTGCAGTTCATTCGGTGGAGTAATTTTTTGAAAGAAAGAGTAACAAACTCACAGAAACCACTCTATATATATATATATGTATATACGAGGTGTGACTAGAAAATAACGGGATTTTTGCTGTAACATTTTTTTTTTCTTAACAACTTTCACATTATCCCCTTTAATATACTCCCCTCTATGAATCCTACACCGCTCCATTCGAATTTTCTATTGTTCTCAACAGTGTTTCAGGTCATTTTCTGAAATCATGTTCATGGTCTCCGCCGCTTTTTCTTTCACAGCTTCAAACGTCTCAAACTTTTTTTTTTTTTTGCGTAGGAGGAAAAAAGCTCTATCGCCAAAATCTGCCCGCACACATGACAGTGTGGGGCTCTCACCCACTATAAATACCTCCTCCTTCCCCTCCCAGAGGCGGCCGGAATCGCCTTTCGGCATAACATCAGCCAGAAACCGTCTCAAACCTAGTTCAAGTCAATACTTCCTTCACTTTCGGGAACATAAAAAAGTCACACGGGGCTAGGTCTACTGAGTAGGGATACCATGCTTAGCCAGAAACAACTTAACAATCGTAGCAGTTAGGCTGGAACGTTGTCCTGATAAACAATCTATGTTTGTTCTTCCACAACTCAGGTCGCTTTCTTCTTACTCGCTCACGGAGAGTAGTTAGAACCTCAAGATTATTCCTTATTCACTGTTTGACCTTCAGAACGGATGAGATTGCGTATTTTTTCAATGTTTTCATCCGTTTTCGAAGTGCAAGGACGTCCTGGTCGCGGATCTTCGATTTTTCTCGTCCTTCTTTGAATCGTTTATCCCACTCAACAACCCGTGTGCTTCACATACACTTATCACCGAAAACCGTAAGGGAGAATAGGTCTCTGTTGCGGACTTGCCGAACATGTTTTGCACTTATTCTTCAATATGTAATCCATTATTTTCAAGAATTGATTAAGATTTATTATTAAATTTTTTATTAATAAATAATTGGTTAGCCATATTTAATCTGTCATTCGTGGAAATAAATATGATTTTACAACAATTGAAAAGCTTAACGTGTTTTTTTTAATGTACATTCTAAAGGTAAATGATGTTTTTAAGTATTTTAGATCTACAATATAGAAATCATTTAAGAGTGGACGATTTTATTTAAATTGATATTATTCAAAAATTGAGTTCAAATAACAATTTTTTATGTTATTTGATTAAAATACAAACAAATTTTAATGTAAAAAAAAATTGTACGCTGAAATTTTTTAAGAAGCGAAAAGTCTCGTGAAGGTTAACAGTGTTTTTTTTTTTTTTAATTAGAATTCCAGTGCTATTGGATTTATATCTGTCGCTTCTCAAATAGAAATGTACTTTTATTCGTTTATTATATTTTTCTCCCCGATAGTGAATTGAATCTTTACTGAGCTCAGCAGATTTTTTTTTTATCATGAATATGGTAGAAATTTACGAAAAACTACATGACAAAATTATGATTTAGTATGAAGTATTAGATTGTCTAAAAATCTGCCAACTAACAGTAGCAGAATTGTTGCGTGTTACGTGTGTATGGTGGGGGGTGTTACGTGTAATCGCTCATACTATCTTCTTGGTTATACAGTTTTTACTAATGTCCAATAATTTACATATTTTAAAAATTTATAAATCGTTTGAAGAAATGTATAATAGATCGATAATTACATATTATGATTAAATATTTAACAGGAAATTACATCATACAGTTTGTGGTTTATCGTTCGATAAAATATGCGATTAACATTTTTTGTTATGCATACGCCAACATATACCCGTACTCAAATAAATCTGTATATACACACATATACTTTATTAAAATTAATACTGTAATTTTTAATTTAAACTAGTTTATACACCTCCCCGGTGTTGATCGGGATCATAATTTCTTTATAGGCTCATCCATTTCTTTTTTTACAAAAATTGCCATTTACTTTCAAGAACAAACATAATTCTCCTTTGTATTTCTTCTTGTTGAATTTAATCTTACAAATCTAAACTGTTTATTACCCTAAAATATTATGATTTAAATGAAAACGCGTGGATTTTGAAGAAAGACATTTCTTTTTAATTTTCAAACATATATTGTAGAATAACTAATGAATTATACTATAACTTATAACTATAGTTATTATATAAATAACTTTTGCAACTACACAAATATGTACAATTTAATTTAAATTATTTATTTTTTGTTTTTTTTTAATTAATAAATTTTACCGTGAGAACGTTCACATCGGTCCTCTGGTTCAGATTGGCTCGCACTGTTTTAGCTGAGCCCGCTTAGTGCGGGCTCAAAAAAAAGAGATATACTTTTTTGAATACAACGTTCTCGATGGGGTCGTCAGATTTAGCGCCCTCGTGGTTTCTGGCAAGTTATCGCATATCCTAAAGCCGTTGCTGTTGTTGATAATCTGTTTCGTCTACTCGCAAAAGCTTTGCTTTCTTCGCTTTCGGTTGAATTTGACCGATGGACTTACGTTACTTTAAGCGTCGTAAAATCACTACACTAAAATTTATACATTTCTCAATTATATTATCGTCCAAACTTCACTAAACACTACGATTTGTATCCACTCATTATCAAGCGACTAAGTTTTTTTATCTCGCATTTCGATCTTAACTTAGGCACTTTTAAGTTCAAACTGAAGCGATTGACATCTCACACCTCCTTTTATATTGTTAAAGATCTTTCAAGATCTTCTCTATTGCAGTAATGCTCTAAATTGTTCCTACAAACATTTCGAAAATTTCAGATCGGTCTAGAAGTTCCAGTTAGAAAATGTTCTGTTACGTTTCATAGTTATCCAGATTGAATACTTCAAAACGCTGTAGAAACATAAGAAATTCTACAAAAATTCAGTGTAATAGTGTTAGAAAATAGTAATGTAATAGCTTTCTCACCTCTTACCACTACCGCAGCGGTAGCGGTAGAGATGTCTAACTCCCACGGTATTTTTGCTCCGTCATTAGATAATAAATGTCCCAAGTTTGGCTGAAATCGGTCTGGTGGTTTGGGAGGAAATGTGTAACGATGACTTTTATTTATAAATTAAGATTAATAATGGAAAGCGTACTACCACGTTAAACTATTTTACGCTTATGTACATAAATTCGAATCATTAAATTGTAAATGACATTTGAGCTCGTCAAATGTTATTTAACTTGATGATTTTTTGAAAATGTTTTAGCGCTTAGTCGTGAGCGACCGTTCAGAAATTACGTCGAATAATTTTACTTGTCCTTAACGTATACATTTATCCCTCTGCGATAAGATCATGCCATTTCATAATATACGTCCTGCTTGGCGATCTATTATCTTTTTAATGAGTTTTAATCTAATAACTCGCTTTGTAATAAGGTAAAAATCAAAAGGTCTTTTCTTATCCACTAGGCTGTTTCCCTTTGTTATTCCCTGCACCGATCTCTTGACGGGGACTATCTTAAACTTAGACAGGAATGAATATGAACTTAAGTTATAAATTTCGTTAATATAGTCTTGTAATACGTGCAGCAATAAATGTAATATAAATCGTGGGGTAATGACGTTCGAGAGATCGGGGGAGGATAACGAGAACAATCTAGTTATCATGTCCGGTACTTCTGGAAATAATGCTTACGATATTTTCTAATATAATAATATCTTTGGCAATGATTATACCTACCGAAATTAATTACGATCGAATATTCCGTTTTATACTATACAACTAATTTTCGAATACGTATTCAGTATGCTAAATTCAGTACAAAATTAGCGAGGTATATTATTCACACTATTTGTGTATCGCAGTATTTTAATTTTCAGCCTGAAGATTATTTTAATAAAATATTTTTCATAATAATAATAATACAATAATAACAACTAAATTCAGAGTGAAAAGAATGGTTGCATATAATCATATTTTATACGGTCTATCCGTAATAATCGGTCTATAAAGAAAATTAAATTAATAAAACTTTAATGGAATATTTTTCTTAAAATAAACGTATTCAGTTTAAGAGCGAATAATATTTCAAAATAAACAATCGACCGTATTAAACAGATTAGATTCAATCTTATTCGATCAATTTTTAGAAAAGGGGTATGGGTTGTTGTGAGGGGGGGATTTATGATGAAATCACATTGGCTAATGAAAGAAATTGATTGATTGATTGTTTGTTTGTCTGAAAAACCGACAGTTTTTATTTCTCTGGAGATTAAGGGCTGCAATAAGATATTGTTTATAACTTTCCAGCGTAGCGTGTAATCTAATAGAAACTTTAATACCAGTATTTTCCTCTTACACTATTAATTTGGTTACCTGGGCTTTACGCTCGTACTTATTTTATTCTTTTAGATATTCTTTTTAATGTTTTACAATAACGTGTAATTAAAAATGTAATTGAATTACGATATGCTTATAAAAACAAAAAAAAAAATCATTACTCAAACAATAATGTACAAAATATTATTTATATAAATTACAATATTAATCAAAACGAACAGGCATGTCAATTCAATTAATTATAACGGATCGTTTCCGTTTACATTTTTAAAAGATTTCTAAAACTACATAAAAATAAACTTTACTGGCGAACACCTACTCCCGCATTGTAAATTAAATTTTTCTCTTGCTCCTAACCAATTTATTTTTTTATTTATTATATTTTTAATAAAATCGTATGAAATGCAGTATTACATGCCGAAAATCCTGGTTGAATTTATGTGCAATAATAGTACAATATGCGCCGGCCTCCGTGGCTGAGTGGTAGCGTCTCAGCCTTTCATCCGGAGGTCCCGGATTCGAATCCCGGTCAGGCATGGCATTTTTCACACACGCTACAATTCATTTATATCATCCTCCGATGATATACCTTAACCGTGGTTCCGGAGGTTAAACAAAAACAAAAAAGTATAATATGCTGCTGTTTTTCATTAAATAATATAAAACGTACAAAAAAGCCACATATAAACACCGAATTTATTCGTATCAAAATGTGTGGTCAGTCATATAATATTTTAAACGGATAAAAGTAAACTATTTACGCTGAGTAAATATTAAAAGTTAAAGTATACAGACTTTTGTACAAAAGGTTCTAGGTCTATAGACTATGGTTATAGTAATAAATAAATAAATAAAAGGTTATAGGCTATAAAAACAACAAATTTAGGAAAAAGGATCGTATTTAAGTTTCTACATAGTCTCTCTTCAACCTGAAAATTTATATCGATTATAAAGGTAGTCAAAAGCCTTTTTCTTCTTTTGGATTCGTTTTTAGATACTTGTAATACTTTCTTCTATGGTATCTTTCGACTAGTACTGCTCTCCCTTCATGGGCATCTTGGCTTTAGGAAATAGAGAATAGTCCGCAGGAGATATATCTGGCGAGGTTGGTCTAGCACTGCAGTGTTTAGCACTGTTGACGTTTGGCCTAAAACTGTCGTACAATAATGGCTGTATCAGTTAGCTCATTGTCGTGAAGCAGGGACCAATTCTTGGGTTTTTAAAAATACGGGTCCATACGCAGAATTCGGTCCAATAAACATTTCAGAACACCTTAGTAAACTACAATAATTCACGCACGGTAAACATCATTCACTCACTCACGTACTGACATTGAAAACGTCAGTACAGTTGATTTACCGGCCTCTCCCCTCTCATATCGTTTTCTAATGGTATCCTTCTTTCTTTTCCTGTTTAGCCTCCGGAACCACCGTAAAGTATTACTTCAGAGGATTTTTAGATTGGCAATTGGTTTGCTGGCATTTCTCCCGCCACCACCCCATTCGGTCGCCCTAGAGCATAAGACCGAATGTCTGTGCCA
>JAAAKQ030303508.1:0-26937 GCA_010016005.3 Zanna intricata
CGGCATTTGCATCGGGGGGCATCCTGACCGAGGCCTGGCTGATGACTGAGATATGTAATCAGTGCGAAGGTCTTTCAGACGACTTCCGGTAAAGCCCTTCTGGGCTAGAAACGGGAGGGGTGGTGTGGCAGCCGGAATCGTCACTTGGTGAGTGTCTTCCCCTACGGAGGTTGGGATGTGTGACTTCAATGTTACTCTCGCTTGTCGTACTCAACAGTTGGATTTCGTCTTCCAAATCGGTTTCAGGACCGCTAATGTCATTTCTGGTATACAACCCACATATTGGTTGTCGAATCCGACGAAGGTCCCATAATTACTAGATTTTTGCCACCTCGGGTATTTCGCCTATTTTTATTGACGATAGGAAGAAAGTTATCAGATATGAAAAAAGATTCTTTATTAACTCACCTGGACTGAAGCTGCACCATAAATCTATTTTTCTTTAGAAATTGAAGATCTATCCAAGAACTGATAGAGAGTTATCAAAAGAACCACGTCCAGAATTGTATGTGTATGGAAATTTCCAATTGAACAGTACATTTTTCCATCAATACCTACGCTGGAGATGTTGGTAACAAAGAAATGAACTTTCGTTTCAGTTGAATGGGTCTACCATTAAAAACACTTATTTTGATAACTAGTAGCAAAATTTATCTGTAGCGAATATTAAGGAGTAGTGAACATTTTGAAAAATTACAATGCTGTTTTTATTGAAAATTTTCAGCTCATCATTTCATTTCATCCCGAAATTTGAACTCGGTTTCTAAGCGAGTGGAACTGTGAAATATCTTTGTTTATCCTGATGAAATTAGGAATTTACATAATACCAGTCTCCTGTTATAGTTATGACATTAGTATTATTAAAATAATAAAAATTTGACTAATTTAATCAGTTTTTTCTAAAATAATAAAAAAGATTGCCTAGTGGATCTAAAGTTTAATCCACTGACAATGGTAGTGCTCTTTGACTGACAAGTCTGAGTGAATCCCGGTCAGAACTATTTAATTATTTATACTCTCCAAATTTTTATTCCATGTTTTCATGCGCAACTTTGAGTTTTAAGTAAACCATTACGAAAAACTAAATATAATTAAAACAAATTTTTTTAATAACAGCTAACAGTATTCACTTAGTTGTTATTGCTAATTATGGGTAAATAATTTATTATTTGAGAATATTAAGTAAAGTGTTAGCAGTATTTCAACAAATTGTCTTCATTATCAATTTTGTAGTATTGTAATATTTAAGTTAAAATATCCATTCATGAATAATTAAAAAATAATAATTTTTAAAAAATTTTTTTTTTAGCTCCGGAACTACCGTTACGTATATCTTCAGAGATGAATGATTAGTAGCGTTTGTGAAAATGCCATGTCTGACCGGGATTGGTACCCGGGATCTCCGGATAAAAGGCCGAGACGTTACAAAATAATAATAATGATAATAAAATAAAAACGTTTATTCTTATAATTCTTCATTTAATAGTTCATTTTCTCATAAAAATTTAGTAAATTGCCTCAATGCAATATATTAATAATTTATAATTTTTTTCTATAAAATATTTTGCTCTACTAAACTCTATTTACGGAACAAAATATATTGTTTATTATTAACGAATAAACATTATTCTTTACCACTAAAATAATAAGGTGCTTTTACATGAGTATATTTAATTTTTTTTTATTTTACAATTAAAATAAGTATTTTATATACTTTTTCATTGAAAAACCTTGTATAACACATATTTAACGCCCAAGTTACTTTCATATTTGAAGAAGTAGATGGCATGAAAAACATTTAATTTCCTAATTATGAAAATATGGATTAATTATACCAAATATGTTTTTAACGAATATAGCAAACTGTTATATTTATTTAATTTTAGTAACCGAAGAAGTACAATGTAATGTAATATATTTCTGTTCAAGAGGAATATATGTTTGAAATGATTTCAACAAGTGTGTTGATTCTATTGTAAAGGGATATTTAAACCGAATAAAATAACAGATTAGATTAAAGAGAATCGTAATATGAGACATCAAGTGACAACGAACTGTGTACCATCCACTACGTGTATTCCTCTATAGATCAAGTTTGTTTTTATCACTTTAAAAAAATAATATTTGTCATTAAAGGTGTTATAAGTAAATTAATAAGAAAAAAATTACATTTACTAATTTATTTTAATTTCACAACACAATTTTTTTTAAATTACTCATTCATTCCCTGTATTTTTTTACATTATTTTTCCCATTAATTATATCTATGATTGGATAACGTTTACGATTATTCTTTAAAAAAGTTTGTTATACTAGTCTTTGAAAAGTAGATTAATCCTATCTAGTTATTTTTCTGATTCTTTTATTTTACGAGTATATGATTTATTATTTTTTTTAACTATTTATTATGAATTTGTATTCCATTTATATTTTTTTCGGTTTCAGCCTAATCCTACAACCATTAAATAGTTTATAACAAGATTCATAAGATTTTTTTTACCGTTCATGAAATATTTTCTTTTTTTTTAATAAAACATTTTGTTAGTGTAAACCCGTAAAAGCTAAGAAAAAATGGCTAATTTATTTCTTTGAAATTTTTACTTGTTATTTTAATTTACTGGAATACTTTCTTTTAATTTCTTTACCGGTAATTCACAAGAAGTGTTTTTCATGAGAAGTACGAATCGGGCGTTATAGAAAAAAATTTAAGAGTTTTTCAGAGAGCAAGATGACACTGATATTGATAATAATGAAGTCAATTGATGATTTTGACTTCGAAAAACTTGACATTTATTTTCATGTAAAAATAGAGTAAGAGTTCTCGTTATCATATTTGGTTATTACTGAACCCATAAATATTGTAATTAATATGGTTGTGTTAACGCATACTTTTTAAGTAAGTAGGTGTGAAATAACTGAAGGAATACACTTTTATTTTGATAATTTGTGTCATAAGAACTAGAACACAAAATTGCTATTATTATTATTTTTTTTTTTTTTTAAAGAATTTAAAATTAGATTTTTATGCTACTGAACATTTTTGAAACTTACTTATTAATTGTTTACTGAGGATGTAGAATTATTTTGTTTTAGCGACTTCAAAAAATTTTAAGCAGTGACCACAACTTATTATTATTGTTATAAAATATACGTATGGGCCTAAATAATTAGATAATTAGATAACATAATATTAGTAAACCTATTTTTTAATTTTTAAAATGCACCCTATTAAGTAATTATAAAAAGAAATCCGATAACGTAGTTGTTATACATTTCTGGTATTGGTTATTTAATCTTATATAATTGTAAAATAATGATAAATGAAAAAAATTTTAAAAATCGATATTTAAAAAATTATTTTTCTGCTTCCCCATCTTCAAAATCATCACATAAGAAAATTTTCTGATTTTTTTACATTTACTGTGTTGAAAGGAAGAAATGAAAAAAGTCAATATTTTTATACGTTAATCAGCACCTCCCTTGTATTGTCCCAAAGCACTTTTTTTAGGTCACTTGTACTATTATTATGCTAGGAAGAAAAAAAAAATTCGGTTAAAAAATATAAAATTAATAGACAGCTTTTTTTATATTTTTGGGGAAAATTTTTGTTTTAAAATGATAAGATAAGGATGTAAACTTGTACTGAGCTAAATATGAATTTGGTTTTGTTGAAAAATTTTGAGAAAATTGACCCAAAAACTATCTACATTATTCCCTGGAGATATTGACCCCAAGCTTTTACGAAAAAATTACCCCTTATTCACGAGACATTACGCTAAATATCATAAAAGTCGGTTCATCCAGTCAAAAGTTATTAAACCTCAAACACACATCAACATCCGTACGTACGAACATTACCCATTACCTCCGTTTTTTTTTTTTGTTGTTTTTTGTGGTCCCTGGATCATGAAACGTCAGAAAATAAGTAAAGAAGAAAAGAGCAAGAGCAAAATACCCATACTCCATTTTTTGACTGTTTACCATAATTTCCTTGTTGCTGCGTAGCTCTAGACCTGTGATGTTAGATAAGTAAAATTCTTGTACTAATGTCAAAACTAGATAAAACCTTGTATTCGCTTTAACTGCATGTTTTGGAGTAAAAGAAATTCTCTCTCTTGAAAAAACAAGCAGTATAAAAAAGATCAGAATTACGATAAATTGGCAAAAAAATATTAAATTTTATATCATTCTGAAATTAAATTATTGTAGTAATCATAGAAATATGTTGAGCTGAAAGTCAAACACAAATTTTTTTTAGACATATTTTTAGTTCAAACACATATGATAAGTTACATGAAACCACATGATTTTTAAAGAAAACTTATGAAATGTAAACGGAAAGTTAAGTTTTAAAAATTTAGTTAAAAAAAAAAATGTTTTATTAAAATGACGCGAAATATGTACGATTTAATAACGCAGTATATCATTTCATAGTATTTAAGCATTTTTTAAACAGGGAAAGTTTATTTTTAAATTCAAGGTAGAGAAATGTTAGATTTAGATACGTTGTGCAAGTAATAACATTATAGGAATACATGGTATATCCAAAGAAAAGTATACGTTTCAGAGGATAAGAAACTTTCAAGGGGAGGCATGAGGGTAATAACACGATGTCAACCGTGTGGAGATTTAGAGGGCGTCTTGATTAATGTAGGTACGCGATGACAAATGCCGCGGCTTCAGGTGATACCAGCACTGGGTGATTGTCAAAGTTGCGTCTCGCCGCTAATGGACCGATCAATGTGTCATACCACTCAACATGCTGATTTATCTATCTAAACCCTACTTGCTGAGATGCTAAGCGGCTGTTCCTCTACTTTTATCCTAATGCTGGATTCCTCTTCCAATTCGTTGCGTAAAGTAATTGAATAAAAATATCAGTGTGTGTGTGATAACTAATAATCGATTATATCAATGACATTTTAATATTAAAAACAGCGAATTATTCGACTGTCAGGTGGTAATAAATTTTTTTTTTAGTTTATATTTCTTGTAAATCCCGGATAGCATCCTTAATCATCACTATTTTATGCCGAACTTATGAGCTAAATATAAGTACGTTTTTTTTTTTTTTTTTTTTTTTTACTTTTAGTTCTATTTTCTACACATATTCCAACATTCGTGATTATTGAAGGATTAGACCTTAAACTTTCTTTCTCTTAAAAAAATATAACACTAAAAGTTTTAAAATGTTTAAGTCCTATTTCTTCGTTTATTAATAATCTCTCACAAATTTTTAAATCACCAATCATTTTTAAACACTTTTAATTCATAATTAAACCTCGTAATCAATAAATTATTTGTCAATTTTAAAACTTCACAAAATATGTTTTTAATTCGTTGTATTCAGACGGCTTTCAAAATTTCTTATTTCATCAACCTTTTTTATGTAGTTACTAGCTAAACATATTTGTTTTAATTAACGACATTAAAACAGTTTTAATAACAGAAAACTCCTCTAAAACTGATCGTGGTTTATTTTTCAGCTGCAAACTTAATCACATCACACAACTCTTCTTGAAATGTGTAAGAGTGTTCCTTTACAGAACTTTAAATTCATTCTTTGAATAAGATTATGGAAGAAAAAAGATATTGCATCTACATTTCAGCTAATGAAAAACACACCTGACGTTAGCAGGGAGCTGCTTTTCGAGGTGCAGAGATATCTTTACAATATAAAAACATCTACAAGTTTACAATGTAAACTTCTACATCTCGAAAATACCTACGAATGGGAACTCGATGATTGAAAGAGTCTCTATGCTCTGTTACGTTTAATCTATGCGTTGAGAACGTCGAAGGCTAGATACCGATATGACTGTTCGTTCTTGCTATCCGATTACGAGTCGTGTTCAGTTGCAGTAGAGACTCCGGGCGAGTAGCCTGTAGTATTTCAATCACGTTAGTTGCAACATACTACATATCACTCATAACTATAATTATTCATAAGTCTTTTATGTTATTACGCAAGTTTCTTATTCAAAAGTGTTAATTTCAATATATTCAAGAAAATTATATTGTTCAAGTTTATACTATGTTATACTATTATACCTTCAACGTCTTCAACGCATATACTACAGTTTAAAACAATAAATAGTCGTTTAACCAAGAGCTGGTCTTTATTCATTTAAAAACAACTACACCACATCAGCTACTATACATAATATATACATATTGGTCCTCCCTGCATCCATACAACGTCTAAATACAAATTTCTACATCTTTACAGTGCTCTTTGTAGGGTATTTTAAATAGTTTACCCTTCACAGGTAGATCCTTATTTCTTTTTTGTCTTTATCTCTAATCTTTTGTCTACAATCTAAGAGTTTTTGAATGTAATCGGAGCCTTAACTAATTGCAATTGAGAATAAGAATAAAACTGGTCGATGGATCGTTCTGGAAACCGATCAATAAAAATACTTATGGGAATAACAGCAGGTTAAAGCTTGGTTGCGCTTTTTAATTCCTTATAAATTACAACTTAATTATAGAAAAGGAATGGAATTAAATATGAAATGCAAAGAACTGAAATTTTTAGCGAATAAATGTTAGATCATGCCTATTTGAGAATAATTATATTTCGGAAATATATACATCAGGGGTATGGTCTGAAGAGCGAAAATAAAACCATCAGTGAGATAAAATGAAAAATTCATAACGTACACAGAATTTAACAAAAAAATAAAAGATAAAATAAAATAGCGATTTTAAAGAATAAACGGATTTTTAAGAAATTAAAAACCCCTCAGATTATTTAAAAAATGGGGGGAAAATTGGAATGCAAATTACATCAATATATATGTAGGAGAAAACTGTTCCAGTTACAAGGTGTAGTAGAGAAGAAGAAAAAATAATTTAATTTTTAGATTACTTAAATTAGTGCAAACACATGAAACAAGCAAAATATTTAAACTGCATAATCAGTCTAGAATAGCATTAAGTGAAATCATGTATGAAGGGGAGAATGAATAAAATGAAAATGTCGAAGGAAGAAGAAATGAGTTAAACATTAATGACGTAAAATTTTAGGTGAAACAGATTAAGATGGTGAAATAGAAGGAAGTGAAAGAAAAGAACGAGGATATTGAAAAGAAAAATAAGGTGGAGAAAATTTCTAAGGGATGAAAAATATCTAAAGGAAGAAAAAATGGAAAAAACTTTTGTATAAAATAAAATATAATTTCAGAGAAAATTACAACCATATTTATCTTATAATTGTTACTATATTTTCGTATAAATAAAAAAAAAAAACTATAAAGTATAAAATTAAAAAGTAAATATTTTTTATTGTTATTTATTCACACAAGCATGAAAATAAATAAATGAAGTAACGTAAAGGAAAAATCTGATATAAATAAAGCTAAACTACTATTGAAGGCCTAATAACCTAAAAGAACACTCTGACTGAAACATTTCCAAAATATATATATATATATATATATAATATAAAATGCGTTGCTTCTATGAAATAAAAATATGCACAAAAAGTTTATTTACTCAAAAAGAAGTTGTTTTTTTAGAATTTTTATTTACAGCCGGTTGCATATTTTTATTAGAACCTTAAATTATATCATATAACTTCACATTAAAAACGAATCACGATTGAGATTCCTAAAAAATTACATACCAGTACTAGAAACTTCTGAGGGTTGAACTTAAACGTATAATAGAAAACAAATAACAATAACAAGAATCACGAAAACGTCAGATTGATTAAACACTTAGAAAAGAAAAATAAACCAAAAAGAAAAAGATTAAAAATTGATATGAAAACAGAAAAAGAAAGGAACATCTAGTAAACGTATTCTAAGGAAACAACAGGAGAGTATGGAGTGAAGGAGAGCCCTCTGCGTAGTTGCCATTCGTCTCTGCAGATGGTCGGTGGTAATGGTAATGATGCACGGGGACTGTGGAACTACTCAAAAGAAACTTTAAATGTCCTACGTGCACGTGAAGAAACGACCGGAGATTGAAGGAAGGAAGACATCCCTCTGAGGAGTCGTATTTGGTCCGCGTTCGCGTGGATTAGCTGTGGTGATGAGGCACGGGGACTGTGGAACCCTTGAACTCAAAGGCACCTCCCGGGGCCTAGTTATGCATAATTGAGGGGTGAAGCGGTGAGAGGAGGTTTTGTCGGTATGGTACAGGTACATACGTACTTAAATAACACCATGCGGGACCTGTTGTGAAGCTCCACACGCCCCCATGAAGACCCCATTGGGGGGTGGGGGGACGAAACTGGTATTCCTTCTAAACTCATCGAAAAAAACAACTGAATTGTCATCAACAACAAAGCCAGAATAAACGTGTCATCGGCAAAAGAATTTCATTCTCAACCAGAAATTTGGTGGTGAAGACAGTGTAAGGCAGGTCCCAATACTGAGCTGTGGAACTTCTGTCTTAGTGCCGAAGAATACAGGTAATACACGATTATATTTTTCCTAGGAGAAACACCCATACAGACAGCTGTGAAGAACAAGGTAATAAATTTGAGGAAGGTTCTTTTTATATAAAAGCCTAGAGAGCCAGACCTTGTCAAAAGTCTGCTAAAAATCTAAGAAGATTATACTTCTCCTTTTCTAAGAACAGTCTACTAAAAATCTAAAATCTAAGAACAGCATATTAAAGTCTAAGAACAGTAACAGTTCTCCTCTTGCCCCTGCTAAAGACGTTAACAAGTTTATGCGTTTGCTCATTAGTGACGTGTTCATTTCGGAAACAGAGTGGAATAACGCGACTCTGTTCCAAAATAGCCTTCATCCACGGAAAAAAATAATTTTTCAAGAACCTTCTATAAAGTAGACATAAGGTGGCCCGTATGAGGCTATATCATGAACAGGTTTATCCGATTTGGAGATCATAACCATTTGTGAAAGTTTCCACTCACTAGAGAAGTACATCGTCAAGAGGATACCATTAAAGAGGAACATTATGTACTGGAGAGCTTTAGAAGGAAGCCTTCTTTGAGTTTTGTATCTTCCTAATCACTTGTAAAACCTCTGCTGAAAAAAATGGCTTAATAGATAGACTTATAGGAATCGGGCTGCTCAACCGCATATCAAATGGTTTAAAGACTTCTCTCAAAAAATTAGCATATATTTCAGCCTTTTCTCTTCACTCCGAGCACAATCCATTCAAAGACTTTAAAGAGGAAACTAGGGTAGAGGCCGTCGAAGCTTCTTTCGGGGGCTGTTTGTGGCACTTGACAAAGAGTAATCAACTTTATGAAGAGAAATATTCTGAAGATAATTTTTGAATTACTTCATTTAAACGATTTAAGATTCGTGTCGAGTCATTGAGATTTCTGTGGAACCGAAACTGTAGGTTTTTCTTCAACCCAGCTGTTATAAAAATCAGTCAGTCTTAGTGTTTTGGAGGATAGCCGATGTCTTCCTTCGTATCACCATTATACTAGTTGTTAGTAGAACAGCTGAGTGGTCAGACGTTGAGTCGTAGCTATTTTCAACCTTGGAATACAACGACGAAAACCCAAAAAGATGTATAAATCCAATAAGTTCGGCATCTTAGTTGGATCCAACAGCCAGTAGATCGACTGAAATCCATAGGTTACGTTTAGGTTAACAATTCTTACCTTTAAAGCTCTGCCAAAAAAAGTTGTTACATGCTCAGAGATCCAAAAGCACCAGATTAGGTGTTTAGTTTTCCAGTTCCCACCAATCATAAATTGTGAACCAAGTGTCGCGATAAAACTAGAGAAAGAGTCAACCGTCGTCAGACGAGGAGGACAGTAGTCTGCAGATCTAAGCCAGATCAACCCAGGTAGCTTGAATGTGATCTGTATTGTTCTTCGGTAGTTCATGATGATTCATTACATGTTTAATTAAATGAAAGTAAATCGACATCCAACTATTCGGCAAGTATTAAAGCCTCTAGCGCTTGTCCTCGACCAATGGTATAGGCACCTGAAATATCAGTAATGTTGCATGTATTAATGATATTGATACCAGGCCTAAGATACTTCAAGGTATCACCTTCAGAGATCTGCTCATTATCAGATTTTTATGATAATCTTTGTAAGAGGTCCTGTTAGGTTACCTATTTTTTGCATCAGAAACTTAATGTTGGAAGTCAGCTTTTATAACTTGCCTTCATCAATACATGGGCACCACGCTCAACAGCCGCAATATAAGACCCTGAACGAGTACTGGAACCAAGGGTTTGGATTCATAGTCTTTCTTCTACCCACTGACGTGAAATTATTAAAAGAAATATAAAGAAGTTAAATATATATATTTTTAACATATTTTTATTTATAATGTTATATTAGTTATTAAACTTAACTTGGACCACTTATACAATCGTTTTTTCTGACGTGTTGAAAATCAATAAATTTAAGTTAAAAAAAGAAATATTTTGATTAGGCAATAAATGGTTTCATATTCCTAAGTAATCGATGAATCTTCAAAGTTCGTTTAATATGATTCATTTAACCGAGTCATAGAGCGAATTCTTGGGAAACCATTAAAAGAAATGAATAAAATTATATATATTAATAATGAATTCTTATAAAAGGTTTTTTTTTATTTATATAATTAAAATTTCAAAAAGAGTGACTTCCATCTACATTGATTGATTATTTCGTTCTTTTAATAGTACTTTTTTTAATGTATTAATGTAATTTTTTAAATTATTTTAATCATTAAACTATTTTTGTTTATCAATATCGTTATTTTAATTTAATAACTGGGATAACAATGGTTAAATTCATTTATTTTCTGTTTAATTTTAAAAAAATTTATTAAATCATTTTTGTGCCTATTCTGATGTTTATATGTAAAACTTCTGTATCATTATTATAAGTAAAACGGATATTCAATTATTGTGTATTTAGATATGGGAATATATTTCAGGAAATTTCAGTTTAGAAGAATAATAATATACAAATATATTTACATAATACTAAAAATAATTCAAATTGAGAAAAAAAATCATAAAAAGTGGGATGTTTTATATAAAATCAATTGGATATCAATAATTACTTGTGTAAAACTGTATATGATGAAACTTTAAACAAATATATCTTTCTCTGAGAAGATAAAAATCTTATTTATAAAAGAGACATTTTCATTGTTGGATGGATTGACAGCAGGAAATAGAAATTTTAAATTTACTCCAGTATTTTGATGATAATAAACTATTCCTTTCCGTGATTCCTGTCAGCGAATTAAATAATTTAAAAACTAATAAACTTTTCTATATTTCGGTAGTTTTTCATTTAATACTTAGATAATTGAATAACATTTTTTTGTTTTAAATTTTAATAGATTTAACAGTTTTTAAAAATTATTAAAAAAATTTAATTAAATGTAATTTAATGAACACAAAGTGTAATTTAATAAGGAAGGTTTCTCTGCAATAGGAAATAATAATAATTTCATGCTTTTTTTGGCCTCCAGGAAGTCGGAAATTCAGGATACTAAAGGCTTCTGTACACATTTTTCCGTACAAAAAGAAGAGGAAAAAACACTTTGTTAAATTTATAGGTAGCTGTAGAATTTGTGCTAGACTACAATGCTTGGCTAGCAGCCAGGACAAAGGTTGTACGTAAGATGACACTTGCTTTATACAAAACTGCGAGTCACATGATACTAAGTCTCCAATAACTGTAAAAACTATTTCTTTTTTTTTCTTTTCTTTTTTTTTATCAAAACTTTTGGATTAAAACACATTTATCAATTTTGTTTGCAGTAAAAAAAAGTAATAGTTACATATGTTTTATATTTAGTTCGGCTAGAATATTTTTCATTTTCAACGAAAAACATGATTATAAAGAATTTTTAAACTTTGTAAACAAAGAAAAAAGTATATTTTTCTGTTGACATAGTTTTTTTTTTAATAGTAGTGTGTACCTTTAATGAAGAAATAGATAGCGACTCGGATACCTAAAAAAACTTAAAATATGATGGATTAAAAATATAAAACGTCAAGTGTAATAATTATTCGTTTTCAAAAATCATCTAACAGCTATGATGCTCTATCTTATTTGTTGCTTTGTTTATGTTTTAATTCTGATAACTCACGTAACCTATAATATTTTGCACATTACAGTCTGAATTTTATCTTATTGATTTCACTCTAATCGAAATATTTTGAGGATGGTCAAAGTATATATTTTGAAATATTAGTTTAAAATTTAGCAACCGAAATTACTTTTTAAAAAACAGCCAGACAGGAAGGAATTTATCTCAAATACTCCAAAAAAAGTAAAAAGAAAGAAAAATTAACTTATCGTCTAATATCACAATTCAAAGTACAGTTTTTCATTGAAGATAATTTTGAAGTGAAAATAAATTATCAGTTAATAGGAAATCCAACATCAAAGAAAATCCCTAATAATTTTCTTACTAATTGAGTGAGATAGCGAGATTTTTTCTTTTGAAGAACTAGTGAGAAGAGTGCTTTATATAATGATCTAAATTTAAGTTTATAAAATAATATATATGTATATAATTGTATACTACTAAAAATCTTGTTTAACTTTCGGAGTTGTTTCGAAAAGCTAGTAATCATATAGCGCCTGCAATACCGTATGGGAATTCTAGTAATTAATAAATAAATATAACAATATATCATGGAAAATTGTGTTCAACTTAGTACAAAAACTATTTAACAAAACGTCATTAATCATGTGATTTGATTATGAAGTAAGCGAAGAGTGCCATTAAGAAGAAGAAAGACAGTATTCAATTGTTCTATACGTCGTGCCCGTTCGGTTCGCAGTACTGGATCTCCGAAGAAATTTTAATAGACTAAACGCACTTCAGTGACGAATGAACCTGAAGATCGTAGGTAACACCGCACAGTATCAACAGAAACGGCGGGTGTATAGTCTGGAATTGCGCCTATCCATCTGAAGGCAAGAGAACTAAAACGTACATACGAAGGTATGGATAGAGAAGACGCTAAACATCTACTGCATCAGGAATGGCAGGATTAATAGAGCAGGGTCATAATAGGAGTATGGACTCGACGGCTCATAGCTGATATTGGTCCATGGCTGGGGAGAGGCCATGGAGAGCTAGGATAACATCTGACCCAGCTCCTGTCCGGTCATGGAGAGTTCAACGACTATCTTCATAAATTCAGAGAAAAACATACCCAAAATGTGTATATTGCGGTGAGTTTGACACAGTATATTCTTTGATAAAATACATTCTTTGAATACCCCAGGTGGAAGACATATAAAAGAAGAAATAACCAGATTGGGATTACCCCAGAAAATATAGTTGGAAGGCCTGGAGAGTCCAACAATCTGGAAAACACTAGAAAAGATTGTAAGAGATATCTTAATCATAAAAGAAGAAGAATACAAAGAATGGGTTGCGGTATAAAAAAGAAAAAAAATGGGAAAAAGATTCCAACCGGTGGGGGGTGCCTATACTTGTATAGGTATTGCCCATTTTAGTTTTTTTTTAGGGGGAAAAACGCTGTGGCGTTATCTGCCCGGAAAAAACGCGTAATAAAATTAAAAACAAGCAACCTAATATCTACAACTAGTGTAGAATTGAAATATAACAAGAAAATTTAAAAAGTAATATCAATAAAATCTTACAACTATCACAAACAAGAGAAAAATAAAATGCTAAAACCTGACAATAGATTAAAATTGAAGCATTAACTAAAACTTAAACCTAATAACGCAAGATATCACTAAATTTTAAAATTAACAACACTTGAATCTTAAAACTAATATCAGAGACAGAAACTTAAACATAAAATAAACTTAATTAAAACCTAATAATAAAATATAAAATCTAACAAAATTCGAGAGGAGTGTAAAGGGGCCTTCTCGGACATAGAATAAAAACAAGTACTAAAACTTAAATATTAATGAAAAAATTGACACTTTAAAAACGTTTCAAATCCAGAAAAAATAGTGAAAATGCGTGTGTAAGACCAGTATGATGGAAAAATTGAATAAAAATCTTGGCTTATTAAAAAAAATTCTAAACTCTTATTACCTTTACCAAAGAATTGACGAACAGTCCTGAGTAATTTAAACTTACCACGCAAGGTTGTAAGACGCACAAACTCCGCAAAGATGTGGCAAACAGTCAGGCGGGGACTTAGAATTAAGACAGAGACCCATAAAAGGGGGTGGAGCCCGGAATCGGTATAACTGGATCCAGTTCACCTGAAGTTTGAGACAGGCACTAGTTTGGGACTGGTTTATCCAGTCCCGTTGGGCCGACCTGCCATTGCGGATTTGAAGCCGGTAGACGGGAAGGCGCGTTAGAGGCGAAAGGGCACTCTCACAGACTGAATTAATTGCTGGTCCAGGAGAACGGGAGAAAAATTTATTCAAAATATTACCATTTACATGAATTTGAATACTTGATTATGTATCGGTGTTCATTGGGGTTGGGTTTCAATTAATCACAAGTCTCAGGAACGGTCAACCTGACACTGCATTTACTACACTTCATTTACATTAATATATGTCAATCATCCTCATACATCTTTTGAAGTAATACCGGTGGTTCAGAAGGCTAAAGAGAAAATGAAGGTATTCAAAATATTATACCTTTATGTTTGTTAATTCATATTTTATGAAAATAAAATTATTCAATATGCAATTATGGCAGATGATGACAGTGAGAAATTATTAATTATTAGACATCTCTACTGGAGCAGTTAAAAAGTAAATTAAGTCGTGTTACGTTAAAATTATACACAAAAACGGTTCTTTAGCGTTTTTTTTTTTGTATAAATATGTCAATGTTGAAATAAACTGCCTAGTTAAAAGAAACATTAAATTCGTACTCGCCAGAAAATATACAGGGCATCTAGATAAACTGATCTTGAAACAAAATTAATACATAAAAAATGCAATTTTTTTTTTTAATATAAAATTACTAAATAGTAATTTTTATATTTAAAATACAATAATCATTTTTTCCCCATTGAAGCGGATATTCTGCTTCTGGTGGTTCTCTCACCTACAAATATTATTTCACAATAGAAATGGAAAAATGAGCTTTTGTTTCAGGATGTGTATATAACTGATAGATACCCCCTCCATTCCAACAGAATTATTTCATAAGTCGATTATTCTCTTCACTACTACTTTGGAAATCCTTTCTTTACTCTCTGTAAACATTTAATTTTTTTTTTTTCATTTAATATCAATTTATTTCAAGAATCCTATCTGCTGTCAGTCATTTATATTTCTGACAGAATAAGAAGTACTTACATTATCTTCTTTTTTTTGAAAAAAAGAAGAGCATACAAATATAAGTATATATATATATATATATATATATATATATATATATATGTATATATACATTACATATTCAAGGAAAATCATTATTTTCCTTGGCAATATATCACATATAATAAATAATCATCTTTGATGATTTTCTTTAACATTGGTTCAGTTATCGCAGTTTTTGCTTTATCTCAGTCTTCAATATAATTTCATTATTCAAGTAAAAATCCTTTTTTCCATTTTTCAGCATTGAGTACGATCATAGAATGTCTTACTCGATACTTATCCAAAGGAACTAAATTTTTTTTTTTTTATTACAAAGAGATTTCTAAAAAGTTTTACAAGTAACTGCTTTGTGTAAATATTAAAGGTATTTTATTGGTTCTTTTCTTTCAAAAACACCAGGAAGATTTTAATATCTTATGTTTTAATTATTATATTAAAAAAAAAAAATAATAATAATACAAAATATTTGAAAGGATATTTTTACGAAAGTATATTTTAAAACCTAATTTAAATTACATTAAATTATTGACGGTTACGTACACCTAAAATGGTTAATGTACAAATTACAGCAATCATTTGTTATCCACATAGAATAGTTCTCATTTCATTCTTTAATGTAATTTATTTTAACAATAGTTTTCATGTATGTACGTGAACATTTTTTAATAATTTATCTGTATAAATTTTATCTAGGCTGCTTGAATTAATTTATTTTAATTTCCAGTATGATTAAATCTGGTTAAGTTTTAAATTACGTACAAATTAAAAAAAAAAATAATGAAAGAGTGGTTTTGTAAATACTTACAAATGTACTTTCATGAGGTCTTTTCAAAACTTTTATTTACTTATTTTTAGAACAGTGCTATAGAAGAGGATGTTATAGAAGTGGTTTTAATTTTAACTGGTTAGGTTACCAATGTAATTTGTATTTGAGTAGAATATTATGATTTACGTAACTGTTATACTTATTAAATTTATTCAATTTCAAAAATAAAATTTTTCGAAATTTTGATTGTTAAATAAAAAAGTTATGAGTGTTGGATATCATTTTGTGTATAATACATTCAGATGTACTTACTGATTTGTTTCTATCAGGTGATTTTCAAAGTTTGATTCTGCTGTATGAAGTAGATATGCGGGTTATTTGTTGGAGAATTTACGTTCATCTAACTGCTTTAGTGATTAGTTGACAATCCACTTTATGTTTGTTGTTTTAATCAGCGTATGTGTAAATAGTACTTCCTGTAATCTTGAATATTTTATCTGTAGCATTGAAAGCCGACATAGCAGCATAGCAACCTTTCTTCCTGAAACTTTCAGTGATTTCGTGTGAATGTCAGATTATGTATTTTTTGTCGTATGTTTTTTTAATTAATTAACTTATTTTGTTTTAATTTTTAATTACTTTAACATATAAAATTGTTTAATTTTAACCTGTATTCATGATCTTTACAAACAGGACATTTTTTCCGGCTTTTTACATTCAAAAGTGGCTAGATATTTTATTATGATGAATTTCTTTATCGCGTATGTTAGTTGAAATAGATTTATTAGATGGTGAATTATGAGTAAAGCTTCTTAGTAGTTTATTCATTAGTATAATTTACAATTAAGTTTTATATTAGCTGTAACAATCTTCAGTTTTTTCTCTTTTTTTTTCTTTTCTTAGAAATGGCTTCTGATAATTTTTAAATTAATATTTAAACGTTAAACAGATAATAATCTGTAAAAATTTATTGTTAGCCTGCTTTGTTATAAACCAAGAAGATAGGTTATAAACCAAGAAGATAAAATCACCTTTTTTAAAATTAAATTTTATACACAACATTAAAACTTTAATTTAAATATACTTGAGAAGTAAACTTGCTAAATTCTTGGATTAAATATCTTTAATTATTCTTAAATTATTATAGCTTATGTAAAATAAACCAGGCTTAATTTTTTTTAGTAAATAAAACTGATATCAAAATAAAACCTTCATAAACGTTACAGAACCGTGAAAAATGTCTGATTATTTGAGAGGTAAATTCTCAACAGTATTTTAAGCCACTATATAATGTGGCTAGATGATAAAGTGTAATACCTTACGATAGTTCTAGAGGCTAAACAGAGAAAGAAAGAAAGATTTTAGTGTCAAATTGTATTTAATGCCTCACCATTCAAATAAAACTACAAAGTTGCATTTTTGCAACCATTTCTGATAAATAAAATAATTAAGAAACTAAGTTTGTGAATGAATAACATGTTAGAAAAGTGGAATTACAGTTACAGTTTTGAGTAAATTGACCTTTAATTTATTACAATTAAAGAATAGGAAAGAAATTTTTATTTTACTAATTTAATAAATAGAATATCCAAATTAACTTCTCCTGAAAAGGAATAATTATAATGATGTATAAAAAAAATGTTTTTTTTTTTGGACTCAAATTTTAAAAGTAATAAAATTATCTTTAATAAAAAAGATAAATAATGTACTACATGTTTTAAGAACATTATCTAAAAAGAAAGTTTTTAATTCTATTATTAATATGAATTTTTTTTATATAAAAATGTTTAATGATTGATTTATCTCCATTATTTTACCAAGAGCATGTTAATTAAAACTGTTTGAGAAACAATAATAAGTACAAATTAATATTTAATTGAATTTGTTTAATGAAATAATAAAATCGTATTTATTCAATATGCTGTTAGGTAATAAAAAAAATTATATCTTGAAATTAATCATTAAATTAAACTGTATTTATTTATTCTATTATATCTGGATTAAATTAATTCCTTACTTTGAAATAATAGTAGCAATAGAAATAAAATATTATTTGAACATTATAATTTCATAAATATATGTATTTAAACAAACATATATCGAGACAACGTATAAAGTTTTCTTTATTGAAAACATTATACTCTAATTGGAGTCGTACAATTAAATTAAGAATTGAGAAACCGTAGCAATATTACATTTAAAATTACCCTTCTGTCGCAACGACTGACAAATGTCGGTTCTGTTTACAAAATGAAAACTGCAGCTCCTCGACAAGTCTATTTAGATAATCCCTCGGCGCAAAGGTGCTTCACTTTGGATCAACACAATGGAAATGCAAATATTGCCTTCAATAATATTTGAACTAACTAGGAACCGCATGAAGACGACCCGTTACAACCGTCTTACCTTAATCCCGGCTGCAATTTATCATGAATATTGCTCTCTGCTCTTACACAATATATCCTCTCATTATTGAATACGGATTTACATGTAAATGACCTCTTATTTATTATTATATTTGACTTTCTGTCAAAGAGCACCAAAATTTAAATCAGTACCCTAATATATAATATAAAAGTTGACGAAAAAATAAACTAGCAGTAAATAATAAATTAGGAATTAATATCAATAATTAATAATATAAATGCTAAATTTATTATCATATAAATAATTAATCAAGTTTATTTAATATACCTTTGCACATTAAGTTTATTAATCTATTTATCTTTGTTTAAAATGATCAGTTACCATCACGTAATAACATATTGACATTATAATGATCATCGCTACTAGTAGAGAAAATCGCTGCTCTGATTATTTCTTGTTCACAATGATTAATAACTGAATTATAATTCAAAACGAATCATTCTGCTGTTATACATTTAAAAAAAGATTAACAGCTTAAATTTACGGCGCATCTAAATACATTTCTTAGTAAATACAGAGCACTAAATATGTTGAATACAATTAATAATAAAGCTAAATCTCTTCTTAAGGAATTTACTTTCTTGTAAATTCTCAATAAAAATATTAATTTCAAAATTCAAAGACGGAAAAAAAACTTTTACATTCAAATTTTCGGTTGAACAATAAGATTAAAGAAAATTAATTAATTGATTGAAATTGATTTTTTTGTTGTAATTTTTGCATTTAAATTTATGTAGTTGTACACGTACAAAAAATTAAAGTTTTAAAATTTGTTGTCTTAATTTTAATAAAAACTCATTAATAATGCATTAACGAATTTTGTTAACACATTGGATTGTTAGAAATTTTTAAAATTAAGACAAATACAAATATCCATTTATTGAGACTATATAAATTATTTTCTTCTTATATATTTAATAATTCTCATATTAAATAATATTTGAATAATGATAATGTGGCGTTGATTTGGGTTAATGAAACCGTATATTATTACACGAGAGATGAATTTTCAATCAAATCCATTTAGAAACCGATAAGTTGGGCTTCACTTTACCATGAAATAGTCAGATTAGCGTGCAATTTGCTAACATGCAACGACTCGATGATGTGCGGACTCGAGCTATGATGCGATTATACATCCTACACGTAGGGAAAGGCCGATGTCCCGGTTCCCCGATCCCTCTCGCGAACCCCGATGGATTGACTCCAATTGATCGTGATGCCAATTTATTCTCTGGCATTAAACAGAAAAAAACCAATTCAAAATATTTTCCCATTCGATGAATAAAATTCTTATCACCCTCTTATTTAAAGAAGCATGAAAAATGAAACAATACTTTTTTTTTTGTTAAATACTCTTTTATGTCACTTATAAAATACTGACAGATTTTTATTAACTGACGATTTATTATTATATAGATTTAACAAAAGTTTTTTCTATCTATGGTAAATTATTGCGTAAGATTTTATTCTGCAAACAATCTATCACATATTTTATTTAACTGGTATAAGTGACAGAAGTAGTAAAATTGATAAAATCAAAAGTTTTATTATCCTTTATACAATTGTATTTATATTTCAACTAGAATAATCATTTTCTGTCATGAAATCAATCATTTATAATATTGTTTTACTTACACTTAGGAAAACATAACTTTTTGACTGTACTTTCTGGTTAATATTTGTCAAACTTAGTTCAGAAACAAGTATTACAAAACAAATATTCTGAAATAATTTAAATTTACCGGAATTTCTATTTTTAATTATGGAATAATTTAAGTTAACCTAGTATCTTTCTCATAATTTTTTTTTACCATAATTTCTAGATACAATTTAAATTTAATTAAGGCTGTTCAGCACATATTTTTATTATTTCTAAAGCTTGTTTAAAAATCGATTCTAAACACTGAAATTTTTGTGAATGCTTCCCAAAAGATTTAGAAAAATCATTTTGTTCCCGACGGGCATTTTATTTGTAATTATAAAATTATAATTTTTAAATTTTATAACTTAAAATATACGATTTCTGATTAACTTTCCCAGGCTGGAAGGTTTTCCCAAAAAGTGTTGTTTACATGCAACTATGAAAGACCAAAATTAGAGAATGTCAGTATCCTCCGGTGATTGTCTACACATACCAAATACGTCAGTGAAAGACAAAAATATTCGCTTATGTTAGACAATTCCAGTATGCATTGATGGGGAAAGTTGAATAAAAATATTTTTATAAAAATATTGATAAAAAGGCAAACCAGCTGACCATTTATTTGTATCATTATCGTTCATCTACGCAGGTACAAATTCTGTACATCTTGATTGGCTTCAATTTATAAAATACAAAAATTTTGATTAAATTATTTTATACATTTATAATTCACCCCACTGGGTGAATTTGATTAATCGCCTCCAATTTTGGAGAATTGCGTTTCTAATTTGTATAGTTAAGGTTAATTAGAGCTTAGCAAGCGAAGCGAGCGCAGATTATTTTTGGCTTAAATTTAAACTTCCTTTTTTTACGAGGGTTAATCGTAATCTCTTTACCTTACAGATTGGTATTGGGTAATTTTTTTTTAAATTTCTAGTTATCGTTTCGACCCTCACTGGAGTTTATCTGTGTTTACGGAACGGAACGGAACCCAAGGATGGCGGGAGTTTGCATTTCCTTTCTACAACTCGCAGAGCCTGGACTGATGTCCCTTGTTGCTGTTTCTTTCTTGTATCGGGCGGGTCATTATTTTTAACTGGCGGTTTTAAATTATATTTTTAATTTGTGAGCGGATTTGGTTTTTACGTTTCGTTCCTTTGGGCGTTTGTAGAAATACTGTGGTCTAATTCCAGAAGCAGGGCGTGCAATAGCTCGGTGCTGCCGGCGAGATTCTCCTTCAGTTCGTCCACTGAATTCCTAACGGTGCTAGCGCCTTTCGGACTGGCAGGAATATTCCTTTCTGTCTGTGATTATTTACGACATAAACTGACGAAGGTCCGAATAAGCAAATATTTCGGTCTTTGACCGGCGTATTTCGTATGTGTCGACATTCACCGTAGAATATCGATATTTGCCAGATATTGGTTTTTCACTGTAACATATGTTTGTGCAGATCACTGTGTGTATGTTGATTGGGAAAACGTAGATATTAATTTAAATTTGTTAATCAGTGTCCATATGAATATCAAAATTTATTTAATAATATAAAATTTATATAATATAACATATATATATTATATATATTTTATAATATATATATATATATATGCGTTATAAATTAGTATATTGATTTACGTACTGGATGTGTGATAATATTTATTAGCAGATTAACGAAATCTATTGGAGTTGTAAAGAAACTTACTTAGTAGTTCAGGTTGTAAGCGATAATGTTATGGTGTGATAATGTGTAAGTGATAATATTATGATGCGAATTAATTGTATATTACTAAGTCATACATCTTATTTAGTGAACTTTATGTCAAGTTTATCTTTGTGTTGTGATAAAAATCACAACACAAACCCAAAATCAGTAATGTAAGTTATTATGCCAAATAAATATATTATGTGGCAATAGAGATATTAAATGTTTACGTACAATAGAATCTGTATTTCTCTGAATTCCATTCATTGTTGGACGGGTTTACGCTCATTTTTATGAAGATATAAATAAAATTAACAAAAGCAGGAGATCTGTAAAAAGACAATAGTTACATTTTTCCAGATCTGTAATTATTTATATTTTAATTTATTTTTTCATTTTATATGTATATATTTTTATTGCAACAATAGTAAATAAATATATTTTATTATAATCATTCGTTTTTTACGAGCTGAAAGAAAACTATTCAGTACAGTTTATGATGTTGAAGAGAAATTTCAACAATTATTTGAATTTAAAATTTAAAGAGAAAGGCAATTATTTTATTTTTACGTTTTAATATTTTTAACTATTTTAAATTATGTTATTTTTAAATCATATTTATTCATATAAAATAAACATTAATTTTTGAGTCAAAACGAAATAGGCACAATAATAGTAAAAGAAAATTATTATTCTTCTTTTTTTACGAAGAATTGTTTATTAAAAAAATACGAGTAAACACAAGTGAATTGTTAAAAAGAAAAAAACTCGTAAAATTTTATTTAAAGGCAATACAAAAAACATAATTTTTTTTTGTTAGTAGTAAAATAATGATTTAAATCAAACATCTTCCCTTAAAAATGTTATATTACTTATCAGTTTGTAACAAATGTAAAGTTATTTAAACATTTTTTAACATTTAAAGAAGTTATTAACGTACTTAATTTTTTATTTAAATAAATTTATGCGTTTGAAAATTGTGTAATATTTGTTTTCTGTTTTAGTTGTATGTGTCTTCTTTTAAACAACTTTTAAAGGAAAAAAATGTTTTTAATTCTAACCATAAATGTTACTGAATATTAGTTTTCATGGCGCATTACATTCGAGTACATATCAAACTTATTTACACCCACTTGCGTTTGTATGTGTGTGCGAGATAGAGAGAATGAAAGAAATAATGAGAAACATAAATATCTGTTAATTTTTTTATTTTTGTTTCTGATGCTCTGTAAGAAGAAATATTTAATGCTTAGGAAATATAAAACTCTGATGTATTGAAAAAGTTAATCACTGATGAGTTAACCTGAATAATGGGTAATAAGTATTTTAATTCTCTTGTCCAATATTCGAACCGAATTGAAATGAACTACAATATTTATTATTTACATAAAATAATAATAAACTGTTACAGTAGAGGATTATCGAAGTAAAGAAAAATTAAAAAAAAAGCTAAAACACCCTCTAGCGCACGCATACATCCACACCTCACACAGACAAGTACCTTCCGATAAGATTTAAGTATTACTCTTCTCTGTAATATTTCTGTTGCTGTATTCGTCAAAATTATTTTTTTCATTTTTATTTCTAAGAAGAAGTCTAGTTTTTCATGAATCTATCTCATAAGCAGGATGATTCAGGAAGAAAGGGAAGGAAATCTACTGATTGTAGAACTTGAAATAAGGAAAAATTCATCCAAACATGTATTTGAAAACGCTTTGTTATGGAATTACTAGCGAAACTTTTCACCGGAATTTCGAAATATTTAAATAATATCCTATGAAAAACAAACAAAAAAATGTTTATTATTAAAAACAAAACTTAACAGAAAAATGTTATGAATTTGTAAAAAATATAAATGGTACAATAAATTTAGTTTTTTGAAAAATTAAGTTGCCGAACTAAGTAACTGGTGCTTCGAAATTAAATTGAATATTACTCATTTTTGTCATAAAATTGTATTTACATGTTACTAATTAAACATTCTGTTTATGGATAAGTGTTTAGTGCTACAACGAGCACTGATGAATTTATACACGAGTCAACATCTAATACCGATTGACGTACTATACATATATATAATTAAATTCAAATATGAAGATATTATATATTGTGAAAACGAAAGTCTGAAAATATTTTCAAAATGTTATAAAACAAGTTTTCTGATAAGATAATTAGTTTCATTATTGATTTTCAGTTGTCACCGACCGATCATAAATAAGATTATGTATTTCAATCCTGATGGTCCTCTTTTATAATCGTACCGAGAGTACTGATCACTCAGTCGGCCTGTGTTTGAAGGCTGAAAGCAACATTTTCAGAGTCCACTACGAATTTCTCGCGATTTGTTTTTTTTTTTTTTTTTTTTTTAGAAAAACTAAGTATTTTGTAGTATCATTGTCTAAAATTTAAAAATTTACTTTTTTTGACATACCTCATGTATCGAACAACTTCCCTTTCCGGGCTACAATATAAATTAAATACTGCAATAAGCCGTTAGGTTTTTTCGACTCGTAAAGCAAACATGTGAAACGATTTTTAAATTTTCAAACCTAATTCTCAATTTAGGGACAGGATATTCCAATTAGTTAGTTATTTAAGTAATCAGTGAGGACGGTGAAACTTATGTGTAATCTGCGGTATGCAAGGATGAATGTGTATTTTCATTGTTTTACTTTTTGTCGGCTTTCTTTGGGAGGATAAAATCGTGTTTCTGTCAAATTTTATTCTTTTTATGCACGTTAGGTTATTATGAAGAAGCAAAATTTAAAAACTTTTTTTTCACCGATTTACACAAAATTTAAAAACATTTTTTCACTGAATTATACAATTATTAAAAATTAGTGAATGATACTAGTTAAAATCTTTTGTATCGCATCCTTTTACATAATCTTTCATTAGTCTCTGCCATTAGAAAATTTGATAAAAAATTTATTATCTTTAGATGTATGTAATTTTACGATTACTTGTAAAAATATACTAGCATTTGAAAAATAAAATGATATAACTTATTGTGAAACGTTACCTATTTGGAAATTTTAAAAAGATTGAAAATTCAATCAGAAAATGAGAAGTTATTAGTGAAATAAAATTTTAGGGATTTTTAAAAATGTGTATATGTAATTTAATAGGCATTATTACATATATGCATATTTAACAGATTTGGTGAAACATCTATTTAATATTAAATGAAAATTGTAGTTTAGAATGGTATTATTTCTAGATTTTCGTACAAGGAAGTCATGTGATGTCCACATCAGATTTTTAAGTAACGTAAGTCATATAAGCATTTATCGGTTGAAAATTACCTGATACAAGATACAAAAAATTACTTAAAAAAATATTGCAGCCATTCTGAAGAATAATAAGCATTTCGTATTACTTATGAAGGTAATTATGAGTAAAGTTATTATCCTTTACGTTTTTCATAAAACAAATTTACTGCTACATATCACAAAAAAGCACATCACTGAAAAGTAGCTAAAAATTACTCTACAATGATACCTTTATTCACCTAGGGGATGGTTTCTGAATTGAGTAGTTATTACCTGTATAAAGAGGAAACTCTTTTATATCTAGTTACTTGTAATAATTCATAAGAAAGGTTAGTACAAAGAGTGTTACGCAAAAAATTAATGGATTACCTTTTTCTATTTAGAAATAATTAATTTTCATTCATTTTTTGTACAAAACGGGCAGGATTGTGTGAATATCTATTCTAAAATACTGCTTTTTAGAAGTCTTGGTTTTCTATTTCAATTGTAAAAATAAAAAATAGCAATGAGTAGTTGGATTTGTGGAGTTATACTCACAGCAGGTAACGAGGAAAATATTAAATTGAAGAAAAGGAACTTCTTTTTTCGATAATACCAAACAAAATATAAGCGAACTTTACATATCAATAGATCTTTAAAGCATAGTAATATAACTTAAAATTTTCAACAACAAAGACAAAGTTTCTTAAAGATGGTGTGAAAAAATCTGCAGAAATAAATTAGTGTTGTGAAAAATATCTTTAAGATAATATGTATTTTAAAAATTCCTATATAAAGTAATTATCTTATTATGATTAAAGCAAATTTAATTCCATAATACTAATAAATATTTCTGATTTTTCTTTTAATTTAAGCTTATTTATGCAAAGAAATTTTTTTCATTAGTTGATTAATGCAACCACTTTCACAAAAGAAATCTAGTTAAATACCGAAAAAAGGAAAGAATTTGCAGATTGTGTATATTTGTGTACGTGGAGAAATATTAAGTTTGTGTGAAGTGATCATTTATTGGTAATGTGGTATTTCAACAATATTCAAAGGAATAATCTATAAATCATTTCATATATATACAATGAAAGATATAAATTCCATGATAAGTTAATTTAATCCGTTTTTAATAAGAATTTTTTCGAGTAAAGGGTTGTTTACAATAAAATATATATCTTACAATAAAATATATCTTACAATAATATATTTTACAATAAAATATATGTATATCTTCATCCGGAGGTCCCGGGTTCGAATCCCGGTCAGGCATGGCATTTTTCACATACGCTACAATTCATTCATCTCATCCTCTGAAGATACACCTTAACGGTGGTTCCGGAGGTTAAACAAAAAAAAAACAAACAAACAATAAAATAATAATAAAAAAAAATTTATGAAAACCTTTCAATACTCATTTTTTAAATCTTGTATTTTTGGTTATATGTTTAGAGTTACAAACTTTCGATATATAAATAGACTCATATTGATTTTCTTACATTGAATCAAGAAAAATAATTTACAATTTAACCGTAATAAAAGGCTTAAAACCGTGAAATAGATTAAAAAAAAGAAAATGCATAAAATTTCACGACAGAATAAAGTTTCATTAATATATATATATATATATATATATATATATACATAGCGAGTTATGGCTAGCGAAAGATTTCGCCCGGTTCATATATTTATATTCACACATATATATATATACAAGCTGTATCAAAACTGCACGGCAATCTCTCGGAAACGTATTCTATATCTAAAAATAAGAAAAAAGTTTCCAATAAACATATGCCTGATAACGTTTTGTTAGCGAGTTACAGCTAGCGAAAGATTTCGCCCAGTTTTCAGTTCCTCCCGTTAAATAATACGTCACCGAAATTCTGCGAACCCAAATTT
>JAAAKQ030303531.1:0-10129 GCA_010016005.3 Zanna intricata
ATTTTTAAAATCGTTCCATGTTTCAAATTTCCAGTAACTTGACAAAAAATATATGAAGAAGTAATCTTACTCCTCTCTCTCTTTATCTGTTTAGCCTTAGGAACTACGGAAAGGTATTACTTTAGAGGATGAATGAGGATGATGTGTATGAATGGAATGAAGTATAGTCTTGTACAATCTCAAGTCGACCACTCCTGAAAAAGTGTGGTTAATTGAAACCCACACTTTGAAGGCTTCTTTGAAGCCTCCAAAGAACACTGGTATCCACGATCTAGTATTGAAATCCGTATAAAAATAACTACCTTTACTAGGATTTGAAGTAATCTTACTTACTTTTTCTGAACAAGATGACGGGCTCTGTTTCTCGCATACTTTTTAACATTTGTCAACGTTACGTTGACATTATAATTTTTATCACATTTATTTATTATATAAGGTATATTTTTTGTAGTTATAAACTGTATTAGTTATGTATATATACATTTTTTATTTACATAGTTTGGAAATAACTTATATTAAAAGTACTAAATACAAGATGTAAAACATATATTTAAATGTTAAGTTCTCTTGCATCTTCTGTAGTTAAATTCAAAAATTTCTCTCATTAATGTCAATCCCAGTTTTTCAGTCCGTTTTTTTTTTTAAATTTGGCCTTTTTGTAATGAAAATTTTACAACCTGTTAAACTATTAATTCCTAAAAGCAAAATTCATAAGATGTTACGATGAATGTATGTGTGAGTATCTTTTATTAATTTATTCACACTAGGTAACTGAAAGCTGTCGTTCAATTAAATTACAGTTACTGTGAATTTTTATTTAAGATATGAGAGATGAATTATTTTTGCTTCCGTTTGTAAGCACGCTGTTTCATTGCCATGTTTTTAGAATTCTGTATTTTATTGAAAAGTTTTAGAAGACTAAATATTTTCCCTAACTCACAAGATACAAATGTAATCCATTTTTTTTTACATTTGAAATAATTCTTAAAATAAACTTTTTCTTTTAATTAAAGAAGCCTTTTTTTAATATAGGCTCTATGATATAAAAATAATGAAATTAAATTTTAATGCTGAGTTTCAATTAAAAATATGATTAACAAAACATAAATCATAAAAGGTGTTTTTTTTTTTTTTTATCAAGAAGAGCTATACTCTCTCTTCTTGAAGAAGAGTATAGTAAATCAATGTTATAATGCCTTTGATAAAATGAAATCTTCATCATTATAAGAATACATTATCAAATGTATATAACCACTAATATAATCAAAATTTGTAACAAACAATTTTATATTGCGTAATTGATTTTATATCAATTTTATTTATTTTTTTTTTATAGCGATAATGAAGGAATGCGCTGACGTACTCCCTGCAGGGTGTGTAGAGTTCGAAGCTAGGACGCTAGCCGTCCAGACCTAAGTTGGCACTAGACATGGAGTCTCGGCGACCATGAAACAGTGTTGCTCCCACCCCCTACCGACTAAACCTTCCTCACCGCTTTCCCAGGGGCAGCTGGAATTGCCTCTCGGCATAACATAGGCCAGCCCTAGGAGTCGTGATAGCAGATTAACCTATCATTTGCTCTTCTTGCTTGGACTCCTGCAGCGGAGCCCTCCTTCGGGATTCCCCTAGAGATCGTTAGAGCGTGATGACTCCCCGCTTGTGGGAAGCCGACACGTTCCTCCTCCTAGAGAACTGCTCATCCAGCCCTACTAACCTAACCTAAAGGGGTGGCATGCGCATCGCGGGTGCCCCGCCACCACCTACACGCGACTACTTAATATATTTTGCTAACCTGATTTAATATAAACTAAATCTGCTGAAGGATCTGCCACAATTATGTTAACTAACTTAATGCTCTAAATTCTCTAATAGAAGATTAAATCTAACAAATCATTCTAAAGGAAGAAATCTACTGCTTTAGTTTATCATTCTCAAGTTAGCTTGCAGTTTTAATTGGCTAAGTAGTATGATTCATCAACTTGTGGCAGTAGGTGTACTTTTCCCCCATCTTATTATTTATCTGAAGATAATACCTTAACGGTAGTTCCGGAGGTTAAAAAAAATATTATCTGAAGATGATCATTGTTACAGCCACTTACTTCATTTATTTAAATTTAATTTCTATCCTTATTCATATTCATATTATTATTTGCATTATTTTTTCTTTATTTAAATCAAAATAAAGTGTAATAAACGGAATCTAAAAATTGTTTAGCTTGATTTTGAAACTGTCAAATTTTTCCATCAACTCCTTTAATATTTGTTCAATGCTCGTACATAGAATAATAATAATCCCTTTTATACATCCAATTTTTTTACAGATTTAGTATCAAACTAATTCCTTGGTGCATTATTTGTAAACAAATTTTTCAGTATTCATTACTAAAACCCGGATTATCACAATTATATTATAAGTAGGATAATTTAAATTTCTTAATTTTCATTATGAAAAATATAGTTATAAAACATACATAATTTATAAATTTACTTAATTTACAAATTAATTCACTCTAGTAATTAATTTTAAAAAGTTAAAGTACTTCTATCAACAAAATTATAAATTTATTTTTAACATGAAAGTAGTCGTTGAATTATAATGAAAAATGTAATCCTACAAAAAAAAAAAATGTTAACCCCCAAACAAATATTTAAACGCATCAAAACCTGATTTACTTTTAAATTATTTTTATTAAATTTTTCTTACTTTTTTTAGTTATTTTTAAATTAAACGGGTAACATTTTAACAAACAGAAATTAACTCACCACATTTTATTTTATAAAATCCACGTTATATTACATTTCCATTTTATCCCCTAGAATGTTTACTCGTCAAGAATCTCAGTTGTTGAGTAATCTGGCTTTACGTGCCTTACATTTATTTAGTCTTCAAGTTAATCTTAGCTTAGCGAATAAGTTCAGAGGACAAATCCATTTACAAAATATATTCGTAACCTAGTATACGCATTAAAAAAAATAGCCAACATTCTCTCAACGGCTTTTAATTTTAATTGTAAATTGGAGATAAGCTAATGCGTGAATTAAACATGTAATGAGACTATTCTGATTCTACAGTCCAAAGATATAAAATTAAATCTCACTAGGTACATTTCTTGTAGTTACGATATAGGATAATAAAAGTATAGGATACATGTATAAATGCAGTTGCACTTTGAGTAATAAATTCCTTCACCGTTATCTAGATATCGCATCATTATTTAAATGTTTATTAGTTGTTCCGTTTTACTTGCTTATAAACTCATAAATTATACGGTAATAAATAAAGATATTAAAAAATATTAGAATTCTTTATTAAACACTGTCGACGAAAAGGGAAAATTCATGTTTAAAAATGAATCATCTAAATTTTTTTTTTAACATCTGGAATCACCGATAACTTACATATTTAGAGGATAAGATGAATGAAAAATGCCATGCCTGACCGGGATTCGAACCCGGGACCTCCGGATGAAAGACCGAAACGCTACCAATCGCGCCACGGAGGCCGGTATATTTGAATTAAATTAATTGCTAATTAAGTGATAAAATTTAAAATTACATTTTTATATTTTTTTCTTTACCCATGAAAATGTTATTAAACATTTTAAAGCCGAATTTCAGATTCACTAAAATTTTCCTTTTAATTAAAAAATACTACTCTAACTTATTTCATCTTTCAAATTGTTATACCGGTTACAAATTATAATAATTTAAGGACAAAAAAAAAACACAATTGCTTGAAAATATCCATTAAATAAAATTTAAAATTAACTGTTTTATTTTAAAATTAAACCTCCCTCGTTCAGATATTACCAATCTAATATTGTTACAGTGGTTTTAAGTCTTTAATCCGATCAAGTATTGAATTGATTGATCAAGAACTAACTGGTTGTATGTCCGTCTTTATAATTTAATTTAATAAAATATTATACTATTCTGAGAGAATATTAAGTAATCTTTAATCCTAAAAGAATTTTTTTTTTTTTTAATTAAAAAATAAAGTTAATTTATATGAAAATAACCTGGTGTACTCTACTTGACCATTAGATATTTAACGAAGTGTAGTTTTTTAAAGAATAAAATAACATGAAATTATGCAAGAATATTCTTAGAACTATTAAATTTTCACAAACAATTAACTTTTAATAAAATACGGTTTGATAGAATTCCCGAAAATATAACTTAGCAAGTTTAAATGTCCTCTTTATATGTTCAAGGTTAAAATAACCAGTTTAAGAGAGCTTTACTTATTGAGTTAGCTTTTGCTCTTAATCAATTTTTGGAATTCTGAGTGTTACTATGCCGTTGAGTACGAATATAAAGCATTGGTGTAAGAATTAGGTTTTGAAGGCTCTTTATTGTTTGTAATGTGTTAAATGGAAATAATTCACAATCTTCTACCCCATAACTATGTTAGATTTTTTCAATACTTTATCAAAATATAATTCCAAAACTAATATTACAATATTCTAGTGGCGATATCCGGCAACAATTAATACTTCACATAATCTGATGAACTGGGATTTAGTGTAAAACCTAGTCAAAATCAGACACATTTAAAAATCTTTTCTTTAAAATAAACTGTTGTGTAAACAGTTTATACAACATTTTACGTTGTGAATATTCACAATATCTTTTAAGAAATTATTGTTTATCGTTATAATTGTAATTTATCAAAATAGGTAATAATCACATTTACACTCTGCAATTAAAGTCGTGGAACAAATTAACTTGATTAATTTCTTACTATAAGAAGCAGATTCAGAATATATATTTTTTTTATATATTGTTTCATTTACAATTAGTTTTGTATATTGTTTAATTAGGGAATACAAAAACCAAACTATAAGTACATCTTATAAACCAATTATGACCTAAAGGTGTGAGGTATCGAGAGATATTTCCCAAGAAAATAGAATAAAAATTCTGAAGAAAGCATAGTACAATTAAATATACGAGAAGATTTTTAATCGTATTCCAAGTAAATGCATTGTAGGCATACCACAATTACAGAAATTTTCATGTCATTTGATCAGATTTACAAAATACTATATTAATAAAAAAAAAAAAAAACAGTTTATTCACCAAATTAAAGCGATTAAGAGTAAGATTTATGCATCTAACTGAGTGATTAAGAATTATTGAATATTATTTTACACATACAAAGCATCCTGACAGTACCAAAGCTTTTAATTTTTTGTTTTTTTTTAAGGTGTTGGACATGCATATGAATATTATGAAATTATGAATATTTTTAAAAAACTTTTCATTAAATAGTGTGTAGTTAAGTGAAGTATTCGGTTGCAATAGTTTTCAGAATATAGGGCATAAATTATACTTTATTTATTATTTTACTTTATTTCTTAAAAATTTATATCTTCTGTGTCGTCTTACATTGATAAATATTTTTACCATAGGTTTAAAAAATGATTAATAATAAGAAATTAATTGAATTTTTCAACTTTTATATTTCTAAAACTATTTTTAACAAGGCATTTTTAGAAAAGGAGGATTTGAAGTGATTTAATGCAAGTGGTTGGCCAATATTAAGCAAATACTGCAAAAAGGCTTGGAAGTACAGATCTTCAGAAATTTAATTTTCTTAATAATAAGATTGTTTTTGTATTTTCTATTAGTTCTACAACCCTTTGACGATCGTTGACCAAAGAGTATTATCCTTTTCCCAAATATTATAAGTTTATTTGTAAATATTATTTAAATAAAGGCTGTTATTATTATTATGTTGAGTCGCACAGTCTACCAGATGTTTGACTGATTTTGGTAATCATTCTAATATCGAGTCCTTACCAAGGACCTAAGATACTAGAGACATCGACGAATAATATATGATGATCCCAGTAAAGCTGCCTTCTGCAGCTCGGCGATGCTAATTCTATCAATGCCAATGGTAGCCAAATGCTTTTCTAAATCTTTCGGTATGGCTCCCAAAGTACCAATGACTACAGGAACAACTTTGGTCTTTTTCTTCCATAGCCACTGCACTTCTATTTGTAGATCTTTATACTTTGTAATTTTCTCAAAACTTTTACCATCAATACGGCTAATTAACGGTTATTTTTACGGTTATTATTATTATTATTATGGAAACTAAATATTGTACAATTAATGGATATTTTTAATTTTTTGACAAAATGTTTCATTACCTATCAACATTTGTTTACATGTTTTGATGTCTAAATTTTATGATTTTCTTTTTATTTACTAATTTTTGGTAGCGCTATTAGATGTTTTTTTTTAATTTAAAAATTTGTCTTAAAAGAAAAGGAAATTAAAATCTGAAAACCATAGCAATAAAATAAAAATTTTTTTTAATAAAAAGTCTACAACGAATTGAAATCTTAACGTACAAAGCTTTGGACTGTGAACATAGGAATATTCAACACGTTCAGTTCTGTAAGCAGCAAAAGGAATTTAAAATTCCCGGTAGAATATCGACCGTGTATAAAGGGTAAGGTAAGAGAACGGGGTTGTGAAACAGAGAGGGGGGTGTGTGTTTTATTAGAACTATAAAGTTTATGAACATGTAGAGCGCTTTGCCCTACAGCACGCTTTCGCGGTCAATACTTAAACCTAGAACTTATACATTATACGGGCATTATTATCCAATAGGACGCACTTCTTGTCACACATTGATGCACTGATCTATCCTATTACGACGAGAAAGTACAATTATCACATGATTACCAAGCTCTTTTGATTAAAAACTTTTTAAAGTTATCCTAGTATGAAAAAAATCTGAAAAAAGTTATTACATAAAATAACAAAATGAATGGCAAAATTATATATTTTAAAGTATTAAAAATTACATTGTTTTCATTAGTTTTTTCTAATCTCAAGCAAAAGATTATAATTGACAAATGAATCAATATCATCAATTCATTCATCTTAACGGTGATTCTGGAGGTAAAAAAAAAAAAAAAAAAAATTGACAAATCAGTATGTTAGGTAATAAACTGAAATTTAAACATTAAATAACAGGAATGAATAAATCAAAACGGTAAAAAACCAAAAAGGGGTATGACTGTAACATTTTTAAAAAATGAAATGTTTATGCGTATTTTGAAGAAAAAGATAAGAAAACTGAGATCTGGTGATCGTTAATCAAATTGAAGGCTATAAATTGACATTTCAGAACGGTAATACAACTAATAATTAAATTAAAAATAGATTGAATGAAATATATCTTCTCTAAATTACTTTATTAATATATGTTGAAAAAAATAAGTAAAATAACAAAAAACTTAATATAAATTAATATTAGTGTTATTATGGAAAGAATTTTTTTTGCAAAATTCTATTTTCTGAGTGTTGATGATTCGTGTTAATTTTAGATGAGTAAAGAAAATACGTGGAAAATTTAAGAGCTTATTTTTGTATGACTATTCATTTTCTTGTAATGTTAACTCTATTACAATGCAATACACGGAATCGTATAGACATTACCTGAATTTGTAAAAGAAGATAATTTCTAAAAAAGTTATGTTTTTTTATTCCTCTTCCGGGGCCGGACACTTAATTTAGTATTATTCAGCCCCGGAAGGTGCCGTGGTAGTTGTCTACCCCTATCTGTAGTACTTGCTGGTACCCTAAGAAATGGGGTCCAATCCACATAATCAGGACACCCTGATCATCTATTCCAGTTAGCTGAAATGTCCCTCGATGAGAGAGCAACCCTTCCCCGGCCTAAAACTAACTCACTTCTCAACCCTTGAGGGTCCCACATACCATCTTCGGGTAGTCCCGACTTTTCCACTTCTTTGTGTGGGCAAGCCAAGTCGGTCTAGGCACTTGAGCTGCTTCCCCAATCTACATGTACCGAGCTTCGTTTTTTAAGACAGTTCTCACAGGCGTGATCAACGGCTTTCCACTTCTTCATCGATTAAGGTTGGCTGGAGTTTCAAATCGTGCTTCCTTACGCCTCACTATTTCGTTTATCATTCCCGTCACAGAGTTCTATTCCTGTTGTCCCCACAGCACTTCGTTGTATTAACCACTAGTTGAGTTTAACCACTACAGACTTGCGCAAGCCATCATGAAGCAGCCGAAAATGGCTTGCAGCTATTAAGAAGATACTGGTAAAAACCGTGTTAAGCAATACAATTTTGGAAAAGTTTCGAAACCATGGTAAACCATGACGTTTATTTCATACTGGTAAAAACAGTATGCTCCAGATTGTCTTCAGAATCACAGTATATGCATCCCGGAGACTGCCTCTGCCTCCTGTGGAACCTGTGTAGATAGAAGCCACTGTGGTCCGAAAGGAATTGGGCGAGATAGTAACCCACCTAGCCACCGTTCCTCCGGACCCACGACCACACCTCCGGGATCAACATCCTAGTCCAAGCCAACAGGTGAGGGGGAGCTCTAACCCATTAAGGCTGCCACTCTTTCACGGCCAATCTGTAAACTTAATCTTTGGTCGTTCTCTCGTAAGCCTTTTTAAGATGGATCACATTCTGTTTAATCGTCATGAATCCGGCAATTATCTCAATGGCCATGGCAAAAACATTACGATATGCCGACACCACCATTATGGCAGCACGTATCAACAGGAAAGTCAGCCTCTTTTCATTTCGCTTAATTTCAAGGCCATCTGCCCAAACAGGCGCCACAAACAACAGTACGGAGAGCACAATTGTGATAATTACACTCCTTATTTTTGACCTGTGACCTTATTCAGGTTTCTATTACTTTCTACCCACAGGCCAACGTACTTTCCGCATCCCAATGTGACAACTTTTAACTCAGTTTACTTCAATAGCAATTTCCCAAACTATCCTTCTGCCACATGCAGTCTTTTTAGGGGCTAGGCTCATCTTCCTTTCAGCGATCCTTTCACGACTTGCTCCCCAGCACTAGTAGACGAATTCTCAACATCTACTTCCATCCTGATCGCAAAAAGCACCACCAATTCATCGGCGTACACTATTATATGGGTATTACCTTCAAGCTCAACCCCAAGAAGGCTGTCGTACGTGATGTTCAACAAGATCAAGGCCAAGACCGAGTTTTATAGTACTCCCCTATATACTTCAAAATCTTCCTGCCCCTCCGCCGTCGCAGAGTCGTGTGATGGTCACAGTAATTGTTTACCGACGCCACCAGGTACTCTCTAACACCTTTCTGTCGAAATGCTGCAATGATTGCTGACTGCGGAAGAAAGTTAAAAGCCCCATCCATTAATATCAAATAGCCCGATCGGGTAGATTCTCCTTACCCTTCACGTTCCACTGGCACGGTCTCTGACTGACGTCAACACATGGCATACTGTACCGATGGTAGATCTTCTCTTCACGAACCCAAATTTGACAGGAGAAGAAACCATCAGTCGCACTGACTTCAACCAGTACCCGTTCTGCTAATAATATTTCAAAGAACTTACCCATGACCTCCAACAGGCTCGTACGTCTGTATTTGGTGATGTCACGGTTGCCAGAACCCGGCTTACAGACCAGTGCAAGCCGGGCTCTCTTGCAAATAGACATTAAGAGCACTCCAGAAGAAATAATCCTATCATCACATCTAGGACCCTCTAAGGGCACTCCTTCAAGAAGACCTTAACTACCACCACCTGAACAGCATCCGTCCCGTGATTTTTGATAGTATTGACTTTCCTAGGTGCCCATTCCAGGATTAGTGAAGCAATTATCATGGCTACAGTCAATCCTTGCCAATTCTTCCTCATGGCAAGGGAAAACCTGTAAAATGGCAAGAATTGGTTGACTTCTTATTAGTCCAGGAAGAGATCGGCACAAACTTTTTAAAAATATTTTACAGGCACAACTCCACTAATTATCAACAAGATAATTGATGAGTCTCACCCAGGCATCCGCCTTCGCTTTGTTTATAGAGAAGCATAGCTTCTCTATTTTAAACATTCACTTCGCCGAGCGATAGCTTGCAGTGAGCTTAACAGTCAATTCCTCGTCACGCCGCCAACCTTTCTGGAGTCTTCTTCTCTTTTCAAGCGCCTCCAAGCTTAATTCAGTAATTGAATTGGTTCGCCAGCAATGGCCCCCTTCTGGAGGTCTACCCATATCACATGCTTCCCAAAGGGCGGCCATGAAAGCTTCCGGGATAATATCTTGTAAAGGAGCTAGGGTAGCAGCAA
>JAAAKQ030303542.1:0-10129 GCA_010016005.3 Zanna intricata
CAACCACTCCTGAGAAGTGTGGTTAATTGAAACCCAACCACCAAAGAACACCGGTATCCACGATCTAGTATTCAATTGCCCTAACGTCTGGCCTGATGATTCTGCTCCCTGGACCCCAGGGCCCAGATCGCCCAGGCGAATCTCAGAGGTGACTCAGAGGCTCCCCTGGGATTCCAGGGTTCACAAAGCCGAACCCAGGATCTCAGAATTCTCTTCGCTCGCCTTCCCCGTTTAGCCAGAGAGCTCTGTCCCTTGGACTCCCCCGTAATGATAATTACCCTCATGGTTGTAAGAATAATATTGATTAATAACAATTAAGATATTCAAGTTTTTCTGAAATCTAAAAAATAAACTAAATTACATAAGACAAAATAATAGTAACTATAGTATTTAAACCTTTTGACGAGGAAAACTCCATAACCTATTTCAGTGCCATGGTGAAAGAACTAACAATGAATTTAATGGTTTATTTTATTTTCTTTAATGAATGTTTTTAATTCACAACTTCATCCCAAAGAGGACTAGAGCCTCGATCTATGTCTTAAAATATTTTCTGACATAATACGAATGTATCCTGCAAATTTGAAAAAAAGTCAAATTTTTCCATACACATATATATATATATATATGATTTAATAAATTTAAATTAATAATTTATTCAGCTGTTCTTATAACAACGTTTTTAAAAGAGATACCTTATTTTTTTATTTTAATTAAAAAAATTTTCAGAACGTAATGCATCTTCTTGCCAAAAAGATGTATATAATATTTCAAATATATACATATTTGTAACGAATTAGTAACCTTAAAACAGATTTTTTCGAATTAATGTAACCATTTAATAATAATAATAATAAAAAAAAGTAATTAATTATCCAATTGACAGCTATATTAATTCACATTAGAATGAATGAAATTAAAAATAGTTAATTAAAATTGATTTCTTCAAAAAATTATTTCTTTTAGGTTTTTTTTAACAGGATTGATAATTTTTGTCACTCTTTTTATCGTATTGTTCAAAAATTATTTTGCCGCTGTTTTTTTGCCGAAGTTATTTTTAGGTAGTATAGGCCAAGTATGCTTCTATGGTTTACTATCCCATAGCCTAGAAGACATCCCCGTTCACAACTGATTTACTTCTGTTTTCTAGTACACCACAGTAATATTTTTCTTTTTTTTCATTTCTATTACTTATTAATAAATTATTTATTTATTTTTTTCATTTTGGTTTCATTTGCGTATTTTCAATTCATTTTTATTTCATTTTGTCATTCTCGTTATTGCGCCGAGTTTTCCCCATTCCCCTGATTTTATCGCTGGTTTATATTTCCCGCAAGAGAAAGATAGAGAGTTGCCCACTTTTTTATCCTCTTGCTTTGATTATGTATCAAGGCATCATCCCTTAGTAGACGTGGAGAAGTGATTTTGAAAGGATAAAACGTGTCCTATAATTTTTGTGTTTATTGTTCTTATTCTTCCTTACAGGTTCTTTCTTTTTTATTTCATCTAATTCCATTTCCGCTCTTTAAAGGTGGATTTTAAACTTGCTGTTCTTAACCAAATTATTAATTTCGAAACCTTTCCTTTTTCGGTACTTTTTCGTTGTGTTACATCTAGATCTTTCTTTAATTAATCGGTGTTGGTATATTGGAAAATCAGTTCTTTTGGTTCTTTAGTTATTGGTTTTTTCAAATTTCGCATTTTTATTTTGGTAAGTTTTTCTTTCATCTTGTATTATTATTCCTTGTACTGTAATGCCGTGATCCTGGTTTATTATGCCGCGTTTTGATGATGGAACGCTTCCCAAGTTTGTTTTTCGTAAGTCAATTTTGATTGATATTACTTGAGAAAATTGTTTTCTTTTAATAACACTTTTATCGCTTTAAACTGATTACGATTTTACTTTTTTAAGATTATTTTTGTGTATCTTTAGGTCTAATTTATTCATCTTCAATTCTTATCTATGCCTACTAATCATTTGATATGTTTTAATGGCTATACAATGATTTATAACTATAGCTATTTTTTCTTTTTAATTTTTGGCATGTGAGATACCAAAAATCTGTGCTTTTATACATGTAATAATTTTTTTTAAAATCCTGATCCCGCAACTGTCTATATCTTCTGTCTTTGACATTTAGATTCACTACTTTGTTACAATGTTAAGCTGTGTGTGTGTGTGTGTGTGTGTGTGTGTGTGTGTGTGTGTGTGTGTGAAAATAGAGAGAGACCGAGTGTACAGGTGGCGTTATATTACAAAACTGAGTGTGACTAGGCGATAGAAACGGGTGCAATTACAACACATGTACAGCTACAAAAATATTTTATTGCAAAAGTTTAAAATCTTTGTGTATAATCTTGAAGCCAATTTTAAATAGAATCATGGTTTATAATCTGGCTAATGATTTTCATATAAAATCTGAAGAGAAAACGATCCTGTAAACGAGCAATGGCTGCTCGCGTATACCCACTGTGGAACTGGCTGTAATAGTGCTAATAGGCAGTCCGTATTTCCATTTGATATTTTGATAACATTTAATATAATCAGTTCTTTTTTCTTTAATTCTTTCTTTATGCTTGTGCAATATGTAATCCTTAAGCTTAATGTCAGTATTCATCCCCCAGTTTATGAAAAGATACTAAAATTTTTGTATGAAACTGTGCGTTTCACAGTTCCAGCGGCGTGGTGTTTGGCTATTGTGCTTCATGCGCACATCGCAGCTCCATGCGATGTTGCGAGGGAGAGAGAGCACTGTCGCTCCCGCAGTGTCGACCCTGGCGTGCTAGAGAGTAATTTTTTTCTCCACGTGTATATGGAAAGTTTCTTGTTCGTTCCTTTTCTCGTTTAGTCGGTGGACAGAATATGAAAGCGGTTCAATTGTTTTTTTCAGTAGTGATCAGAAGATGGCTAAAAGCAAGAGCTCTTTGTTCGCCAAATCTGTCCAAAAAAAAAAAAACGCTGGAAGGGTGAAAGAGAAGGTAAAAATAATTGGTATTTGTTTCTGTGTATATAGAAATTTAAATTAACTATATTGTTAATTTAAATTGGACTATAGTGTTTTTAAGCGGACATTTTATTATTATCTAATAATAATAAAAAATATCATCTCTATTGACATTTTATTATTTATTCGGTTAAACCGTGTACCATATTCTTGAATGTGATAAGAATTAATTAAAATCGTTGAAGAATAAAATTGAGATAACATTAAACAATTACGAAATTATAAACTGCTAGTATATTTTTAAAAATGTATTTCCTACGACTATTGGTATTACACTTTTGTAGCAAAAGTTGTACGCATTGTATCAGCTGATCAATGCAAAGAAGGAAAGAACGTACGTCTCGATGTGCGCTGGCTGGCTGGATCTAAAACGAGTGAGCATGCTCGTGCCTTGTTTAGACTTTAAATGCAGAATTGACTCATCCTTAGTGATTTCACGACGGGCTTGATAGCCGCGTGCTTACTGTCTGTATCTACTACATCGCATGCAGCATTTAGTTTTCTTCTAATTATTACATTTCATGTAATGAGATCGTTTTCTTTTACGCATTACTATTTTTTTTTCCACCATTAATTAAAAATAATAGAAGAAAGAAATAATAATAATAAATTAACAGATACTAGTTACTGTGCGTTGTATAACTTACTAAATATATATAAATAACACAATTTCTCATTGAACTAAGCAGTCAGCCAACGTTTGATACGTGTTGTTCACTAATAGTTCTGAGAAACAGTAAAGCATTTTGTTATAAATTTCCCAAATCGAGCTGTACAACAGAATTTAATTAACTGGAAATTAAAATAAAATAACAAAAAGGAATTGTCGATTGTATTTGATTGTAAAAGTAAATTTGATTAAAAAAAAATGAGTAAAAATCTCCTTATACGTTAAAAAAAATTAATTTAAATTCAGTTTATTTGCCGGCCTCCATGGCGCAAGTGGCAGCATCTCGGCCTTTCATCCGGGGATCCTGTATTCGAATCCCGGTCAGGCATGGCATTTTCACTCATGCTACACATCATTCATCTTTATCCTTTTTTTTTTTCTTTTTCTGTTTAGCCTCCGGAACTACCGTAAGCTATTAACTTCAGAGGATGAATGAGGATGATATGAATGAATGTGAATGACGTGTAGTATTGCACAATCTCAGGTCGACCACTCCTGAAAAGTGTGTTTAATTGAAATCCAACCACCAAAGAACACCGGTATCCACAATCTAGTATTCAAATCCGTATAAAAATTTTTACCTTTACTAGGATTAAAAATTTCTCGACTTCATCCTTTTTTTTTTTCATCCTAAGGATGTAATACCTAACGGTAGTTACGGGGGTTAAAAAACAATTCTGTTTATTAATATTTGTTTAAATAAGTTCAATAATGAATATATTAAGTTATACAATTACTCTAACAATATGATTGCAAACTTTTTACATTACCGACTTAGTATAAAGTGATTAATTTAAGCTTTTAAAAACGAAACAAAATTTCTGTATTAGCAATATTAAAAATTGTTGAGTATTTTAAAGCGTATGAATGTAGAATAAGTCAACATGGTATGGAATGTATTTCATTTTAGCGGTCTTACCGGAATGAAGTAGATATTATGGAATTATCTGATGTTCAAATGTAAATAACTCAATAAATCTGGGAAAAAAACCGGTTGAATTGTAATATTCAATATTAAAATAATTTAAAAATGTAAAAAATTCCAATGCGTAAACCTACTTTCTAGATTTCAGTTAACCTTAAGGTTTTTTTCACATATTAACAACTCTATCGAAGTGGCCAATACGGCCACTCGGGTGGTTAGAGATAATGATGCCACCCCCAAGGATCGAGTTAAGCTGATAAAGCGGGTCCGGCCTTGGGAAGGCGGGTTGAGAAAAAATCTATCAAAGGACACCGGTATCCACGATCTAGTAGTTAGCTGAATTGTGGATGACCAATTCATCATTAGACTCTAAGGTTCAAATCCTAGTAAGGCAACTGTATAAAAGTAACTACTTTAAACGAATTTGAATCCTAGATCGTGGATACCGTGTTCTTTTGTGGTTGGGTTTAAATTAACCACGTATCTCAAGAGTGGTCGATTTGAGATCGACTACATGTCATTTACAATCATACATTACACCTTCATTCATTCTTTGAAATAATACCTTAAGGTGGTTCCGAAGGCTAAATACAAAAAAGAGAGAGGTGATATCTCATTTGAAAATAAGCTGATGAAGTCGAGAGTTCTAAGGTTTAAATCCTACTAAATGCAGTCAGTTACTTTTATATGGATTTGAATACTAGATCGTGGATACCGGTGTCTTTAGGAGCTGAGTTTTCAATTAACCAAACCATACATCTCAGGTATGGTTGATCTGAAACTGTACAAGACTGCACTTCATTTACATTCATACGTATCATCCTGTGAAGTAATACCTTACGGTGTTTTCGGAGCCTAAAATGAAAGAGAGTGAGGTTGGATATCAACTCTCTCTCTCTCTCTCTTTCCTTATTACGTTTAGCTTTCAGCACCATTTAAGGCATTACTTCAGAGAATGAATGAAAATGATATGATTAATTTCAATGAAGTATAATCTTGAACAGTCTCAGGTCGACCATTCCTAAGATGTGTGGTTATAGAATTCATGATTTTAGTATAAATACGTTTGATCCACCTTTTCTTTTCCATCCTATTTATGTGCCCCTGAAATCTGAGTTTTTGTCCAATGATAATCTAGTAAATGTCTTTTATGGGTACTTATATTTTTTGAATGGGAATTCTTCTGCTTTCAACGGCCCATACATTTATTATTCTTAGTATCTACTTTTCTATTTTCTGAAGATTGTTCTGTTCCGAATTTAGTGATAATTTTTCTGATCCATAGAGCATTTATAGTAATAAATAAATTTATTAAATTATTAATATATTTATATTAATAAATAGACCATAAACTGGTCTAATCCACAGGGTTGGTCTAGTAGTGAACTCGTCACCGCAAATCAGCTAATTTCGAAATTGAGAGTTCTAAGGTTGAAATTCTAGTAAATGCAGTTTATTCTTATATTGGTTTGAATACTAGATCGTGGATGCCGGTATTGTTTGGTAGTTGGGTTTCAATTAATTACACATTTCAGGAATGGTGGACTGAGACTGTATAAGACTACACTTCACATTTATACACTTTTACATTTAATGTATATACATTTATATACATCATCCTCTGAAGTAATACCTTACGGTAGTTCCAGAGACTAAACAGAAAAAAAAAAGAGTATTAATGGTCTGATGATTGTAGTGTAGTGCCTCAGTTTGGCTTTTCCTGATGTACAAGTTTAGTTTTCGACTTCACCTTTCTATCGTGTGGTGATGTTTTGTCTAAAACATTGATTGTTACAGTTTTTTCTAGGTAGCGGAACTTTTTGTGGTTTTTATTTTGCCGTACTTTGTATCCATCTATTTATTTTCCTATATTTTTGGCTGTACTGTTGGGCATTATTTCTGGATGATATTGTACTCCTTCCGTAGGCTCGCAGAGAATGGACGATTGTAGCCGGCGCTTCCTCCAATTCCTTGCACTGTGCAGATCGGCTGAAGGAGTATAGAGTAAGATCCCGGGTGGCTAGGGACCGCCGGGGCAGTTTGATTGGTTGGAGGCAGGCGTATTGGCACCGAGCCCCGGTTAGAGAGTTTTGAGTATCAATGGAGGTCGTGCTCAGGAGTATAGCTCCCATGCTCCCGGGTACGATCATAGTTTGCGTTTAAATTTTTGGTAGTTTTTGGTACTCATTCCTTGTCTCCCTCTACAGGGAGACAAGGAATGAGTAGTTGCGATCAACTTGTAGTTCGTCTAAGCGAGCCTGAAATTTGGAGCTGTGTTGGGATATTAGAGATTATACTCAGCTCCCGAACGGACCAGAGCTGAGGTCCTTGAAGACAGTTAATAATTGGTGTTCGCACCCCATTCTATAAATTTGCCATCGTGACGAATACAATGTTAGCTTACGGGAGTAGAGTCCAGCATCCGTTTGCTGAATAGGTGGTGAAAATAGGCGCGGGGTTTTCGTGCTTCTGTGGAGTTCAAGCAAGTTTTTAAGGCAGGGTGGTTTACAAGGTGTCCTACGTCTTCGAAGAAGATATCGGACATCGGCAAAATTTGCCGATGTGAATGTCCCTTGGGGCATTGACATCGGCGGCATCTCCTTGAGGTTGATTGATGACTGTGGAATGTTATCAGATCGGCTAAAAGATGTCCTCCGATAAAGCCCATGAGGGCTAGGAACGGAGGGGTGGTGTGACAACCGGCAATGCCACGAGGCGGGCGTTTTTCCTCTCGGGGTGGGGGGGGAATCGAGATGTACTTCTGTGGTTTTGCTATTTCTTTTAGGTGACCTACTTGTTTAATTGCTTCCTCCTTTGTTTCGGCTAATAAATCTTTATCGACCTGCGAACGCTAGGCACGGGAAGTATATTCTGTCCTTTTCAGGCCCTAATATGTGTGATGTATTTTATCCATAAGTTGCCCATCATTTTGTCTAGGATGCAGTTGAATAGGATTAATGTTATTTAGTATTTGAATGAAAGCAAAAACTAAACTATTATAAATATATATTATAGTTTCTTAATGTTACAGTTGCAGTCTGAATAGTCAATACCGAAAATGTCATAGAAATAAAAAAAAAAGAAAGTTAACTTAAAGTTAGAATGAAAAAACACATTATGTCAAATAAATACAAATGCAATTTTATTTTGTATAAAGAAATAGTAAAATATACATTTTTATTTACATGATTGTTATATACATAACATAATAGAATAATAATAAGAATAATGCATTATTTACAATACTCCAGGCTGTATTGGAAGACACCTCACTCTCTCATATACATTACAATTTTTTTTCTTTTTTTTTTTTTTCAAAATATAATAATATTCATACTCATACATTTTGATTATTTATTTCCTAATCCCTTCAATATGATTAAAAATAAGCAAAGAAGGTGTGTATGTATATATATATATATATATATACATAAGAAAAAATATGTATTCTATAAGACACAAAAATACGACACAATCTAACCAAGGTATTAAAAACTATAACAACTGTACAAAGAATATAAATAACATAATAAATTAATTATAAATCGAAACACAGTAAATATATAATCTAAGATTTATTTAAAATTTATTAATTACTACAGTATAAATTAATAATATGGACAAAACATAAGCATAATTATTAGATTTTGAAGTATTTCCAGAAATAATTTTTTTTTTTAATAACTTTTAACAGCTGAACAAATTTATAAACACTATACTTCCACAATAAATTTTTATAAAGGAATATCTACTATAATTATAAATATATATTTTTATATTATTATATATTTTTATTAATATTTATAAGAGAAATAAATCCCCTGGATTTCATTACCTTATAAAAAAGAAATTAAAAATCATTTATTGTTTATATAACTAACTGTTTGTAGATTAACCGAAAACAATCTACGATTAACTTTTTCTCAAAAGATTCCCGTAAATTAATAACTTGGGATTGGGAAGACTAAACATATTCAAATTTATATGATGACTTCTATGAGATGTTATATTGCTAATAAAATTAGCTTTTGGTTTTTTCAGGACTTAGTTTATTATGAGAAACAACATCAACTAGTAAAAACTGAATCTAAGTGTAAAGGTGAATTTTTTTTCTTGGTGATATATACATAAGCTTGAAGCTTGTGCGTGGCATATGGAAATGTAGCATATGAAAAATACCATGTCTGACCGGGACTCCAATCCGGGATCTTCGGATGAAAAGATGAGAGCTACCAGTCAGCCACGGAGATCAGCAAATTTTATCTAATTTCTTTTTTTGCTTTACATACATATTGCAATTTTAATATTGCATTCTGGGATATTTTTTAATTTTATGAAATTTAATGATGTAAGTAAAGTGGGTTATAGCATAGTGTGGTTATAGCTGTTTATAGTAAATTTGTTTTTATTATATTAATTAAGGGAAAGAACTTTGAAAAAGTCAAAACTTTGAAAAATGACTATGCATACATAATACTTGAAGGCTCGATTCTTAAAGAAAAAAAAAGCAAAATTATTTTTTATTATACATTTTTTTACGACTTAAAAAATATTGTTTATTTATTCAGATATGGTAAATCAATTTTACGAAAATAAAAATAAAGTTAGAAACATCATTTTAATTGTTAAATTTAATAATTTTTCTGTAAATATCCAAAAAACAATTAAGATCACAATATGAAGAAATTTACAGCATAATCAATGATAAATTTCAAGCAGATATTTAAAGCGGACATACAAAACGGATATATAAATGACCGGCCTCTTTTCATACTTCTTAATTATATGACTAAAAAATAAATAACGAAAAGTTATAATACCTAGTATTTTGTGTTTCAGGATCCGTATAGTAGAAAAATATAGGGTCAAAGTGAATTCTCCAAAAAAGGGTGGGAGTGAATAAGGATTGAACCTTTTAACATAAGGTGGGACATCACCTTCTTTTATTGTCTATTGCCTTTAATACAGATTGCAATTTTAGAGCACATAGACAACTATTTCAAGGCATTATTTAATCATAAACGTACCTTTTTTTGTAACATTTAATTCAGTTATTTAATTTAAAAACTCTCAAATACATATTGGTAATTATAACCGACTGATTATATTAATCTGTTTAATAAAATTATTTTAAAAATAATTAATTAAAAATTTATTAAAATTATTTCATTTATTAATTTCTTAAAATTTTGTTTGGTATAACCATATTATTTTTTTTTAAATTCAAAATGAAATTATATATATGAGACTTGTCTTCAAGCTTTTGAAATATATTTATATATTTTATAATGTTTTTCAATCAATTACCGTAATATTAAATTTAATTAATGTGCAAAAACTTGCTCTTTCCAACCAGTGACCGATCAGAAGCGGATATTTTTTAATTTATCAGCTCTTACTTAACTTTAATCTGATTTAGTATTTAGCAAAAAGAGGATAATTTGAAAATTTACCAATAAGAAATTAAGTTTCTATATCAGGAAAATGGACTAAGAGACTTATCCCGAGACTGGCTCTACGGGTGTGTCA